>CAUYQG010071827.1:0-19515 GCA_963574415.1 Tarsius wallacei | reverse complement strand
AGCCGCTGTGCCCAGCCTTAATTTTAATATGGAAGAGTAGTTAAATTGTTAATTTATCATTTGCTGTGCTAGGCTAATGATAGCCTATTCCTCATTTTATTTTTATTTTAAGAAATTTTTTGTAGAAACAGGCCCAGGCTGGTTTCGAACGTCTGGCCTCAAGCAATCATTCCACCTTGGCCTCCCAACATGCTGGGATTACTAGGAGTACAGGCGTGAGCCTCTGTGCCCAAGCCTATTCCTTATTTTCTGAGCTCTAATTATTTCTAGTTAGAAGCCTCTGTAGACCTCCCAAACTTTCCAGAGATGTCTAATATGCTCTTTTATCCCATTGTCAATATCCTGGTGCCTGCTCTGATCATAATCCAGAGGCTTGAGCAAGGCCCCCTGAGAACTTGGAGGCTCCATCTGTAGAATCTACCCCTGTCTTCTGCTGTTTGATTTCTTGAGTAATATATTGGAACCTTTAAAATATTCCAAGGAATGACGCATTTTGAACAGCTCTTTCTTTGGCATTTGTTTTCAAATATTTGTGTCCATACATTTTGGTGAACTTATTTGAGATGAGATGTCCACTGTACACTCTGCGATGTGCCGTGTGATGGTTTTGATTATTCCAATGAGTTCTTTAGGAAAAAAAGAAAAGTCCCCAAAGGGTTTCCTAGAGGAAGACTTTAGAGCAGGCTTATGCAATCTCACAGAAACTGTACAGTTGCCTTTGTCAGTTCAGCTCATGGCCTGTGTCAGAGTCCCAACGAGCTGCTTCGATCTGGAGGTTAAAGCCAGTCTTTCATCTGGCTGCCGTTTGGGTGTTCCACATGGCTCTGGAAATCATTTGGAAATAGTTAATACTAGTCCTCCAGTCTTCCAGGGAGGTTAACAGGGTAGCGAACCCTTGAGAATTCAGCAAGTATTTCATTCTTCAGGAATGATCCGCTCTTCTGAAATGCATGCGTCTTCCTGCCATGTCAGAGTTCACGGTGCCTTGTTCATAGCATCTGCTTTTGCTCTTGCAAACAGAGCTCATGACAGATGCTAACTGGCCGAGCCCAGAAACAGTCACTCCGGTGACAATGGACTGGTACATATGCTTCTCAAAAGGGATGGGGCCTCCAGGGACTTGTCAGCATGCCTTCCCGAGGGGAAAATCCCACCAGATTAACCCAGTTTCCTTCCCCTGCAGTGATACACCAGAGCGATTAAATTTGCAGCGAATTTCAACTGTGGCATTTATTTATTTTTTCTGATAGAAGTTATATTTATCATTAGAATTTGAAGATAGTTCATTGAAAATATTGATTCTGCTTTATTTATTTATGTTCTTCCACTCAAAGGTTATAACTCTCCTTGGAAGCTAGTACATGAGCCGCGTAGACATTTGGAGGTAGGGCCAGTGAGTATAGATGCCAGGATCCCAAACCTCACACATATTTGGGGACATTCTCTGCCCTGCTCAGATGATGTAAATATCGTAGAGCAAATATTTCCTGCCGTTTGAGGAAAGGATACTTTTGAGTGTCTGTGATGGCGCCTCTTGCTATCTTTGGTGGAGATTTAAAAATCGTTTTCAGATGTTACTTTCGGCTACAAGAGCAAAAGCAGCTGAAGCCACAGTTTAGCACCTGGGATTTGATGGTTAATAACTTTCATAAGTTTGAATGATGTTTGAAATGAAAAGGAATCATTTAAAAAAAATGATTGTGATGAAATTCACATCCATGCAATTCAGCCGCTTAACGTATCCAATTCAGTGGCTTTTAGTTTGTTCACAGAATTGTGAAATCATCACTACTAGATTTTGCAATATTTTTATTCCTCAAAAAAATGAATCCTCACAGCTCTGAGCTGTCATCCCCACACACTCCACCTCCCGCCCCCAGCCTGGGCAGCCACTTTCTGTCTCCATGGCTCTGCCTCTTTTGGACATTTCATCCAAATGCAGTCATACAATATGTGGTCTTTTGTGTCTGACTTTTTTGCTTAGCCTAATGTTTTCAAGGTGCATTTTTATTTTTATTTTTTGAGTCGAGGGCTTACTCTGTCACCCAGGCTGGACTACAGTGGCATGATCCCAGCTCATTGCAGCCTCGAACTTAATGAGCTCAAGCGATCCTCTGCCTCAGCCTCCCGAGTAGTCGGGACTGCAGTGTGCTTGGCTAATTTTTTGACTTTTTTGTAAAGACAGGGGCTTGTTATGTTGCCCAGGCTGGTCTCCGACTTTTGGGCTCAAGCACACCTTCTGCCTTGGCCTCCCAAAGTGCTGGGATTGTAGGTGTGAGCCACCATGCCTGGTGTTGAGGTTCTCTTTGGTTGGTTTGTGTCAGGTCTAGGGTGAGATTCATTCCCATTTCATTTCTAGTGCTATCCTCACTGGGCTCCACATGGAGAGTTTATTGTTGTTATTCCTCAGTTCTCTGTGGCTGCCTGGCAAAGGCTTTTGAGGAATTCCTGGAAGAAATTCCCAGGAAGGTTTACACAGGTTATTTTAATTCAAGCTTGTATTGGGTATCTGTTAAACTCTGGGAGCAGGAAAGGACTTTGCAGATCATTTAGTTTTGCTGTGTCATTTTGCATGTGACCAGAGTTGGGCCAGACTGCTTTGATCAGGGTCACACGAGAGAGAAAACAGAACTGGGAGAAAAGACAGCTTCTCTTTTATGGGTCAGGCCTCATTCGGTTTTGTGGGCTATCTTTGACTTGAGGTAATGAGGTCCAGATAGCCTAGGCCTGGAAAATAGTACAGTAGTTGGCCAGCTGGTTAGGGAATCACAATAGGAATTCAAGATTTCACAAAACTGTCAAAAAATTTGATTATTGTGTGAAAGCTACAGGCAAAAGTATGAATTAATTTTTTTTTGGTATCTGCTGTCCAATAAACTCTTGTAAGTGAATGCATTTAGGATGAAACTGAAAAGAAGCCTCTAACTAATGAGCTAATTTACGTATGCATGGAGAGAAAGCCTTTTTTTTCTGTACATACATTACTAAGCCAGTGTACACATTCATTCATTCACAGCAATAAACAAAGTGCCTAGAATCTGCACTTTTAAAAACTTTTTTCCTTGAGTTAGAGTCTCACTCTGTTGCTCAGGCTGGTGTGCAGTGGCACGCTCATGGCCACCTCAACCTTGACCCAGACTCAGGCAGTCCTTCCACTCAGCCTTCCAACGAACTGGAACTATAGGTGTGCGCAACCACGTCTGGCTGATTTTTTTATTTATTGTAGAGATGAGGTCTCGCCAAGTTGACCAGGCTAGTCTCGAACCCCGGGCACGGGCAGTCCTCTCTCCTCTGCTTCTCAAATTGCTGGGATTATAGGCGTGAGCCACCATGCCTAGCCCCTTTTTGTTATTTTGTGTTTTTTTTTAACCCTTCCATTCAACTGTATTACCCTTTTAATGTACCCAAAGGTATATACAGACTTCTTTTTTTTTTTTTTTTTTGAGTCATAGTCTCACTCCATTGCCCAGACTGGAGTGCAGGCATGCATGCTCACGGCCACCCCAGTGTTGAACTTCTGGACTCCGGCGATCCTTCTGCCTCAGCCTTTGGAGTAGCCAGAACTACAGATGTGTGCTACCATGCCCAGCTAATTTTTGATTTGTTGTAGAAACGAGGTCTCGCCAAGTTGCCTGGGCTGATCTCGAACCCGCGGGCTCAGGCAATCCACTCGCCTTGGCCTCCCAAAGTGCTGGGATTACAGGCTGAGCCACTGAGCCCGGCCTACAGACTTCTTTTTTTATATGACTTGTTCCATGTATCTCTTCATCTACTTATCCACCCACCCATCCAATTATCCATCCATCCATCAATTCATCCATCCTCTACCCAATATGTATCCATCTCTCCATCCATCTATCCAGTTATTTATCCATCCGTCCATCCATCCAATTCTTCATCCATCCATCCATCCGTCCATCCATCCATCCATTCATTCAGTCATCCATCCATCCATCCTTCTGTCCATTCATCCATGCATCCAGTTACTCATTCAGTCATCCGTCCATCCATTCATTCATCCATCATCTATCCAGTCATCCATCCACCCATCCAATTATTCGTCCATCCATCCATCCATCCATCCATCCATCCATCCGTCCATCCAAACCAGTGATCAGGGAATTTTTTTCTGGTCTTTTTAGCTAAATTAGCCAGTAATCTCCTAATTTACATATTGATTGAGAATATTTTATTTTAAGCTTGCATTATTTGCTTTGACTTTCCCAGAGGACCCAATGTGGCAAGTAAAAGAAGGTGGTGATGATGGCTTTGCATTTCTGAACAGTCTCCAAATGTTGCTGAGCCTATGTTCTTATGTGAGCTCTAACATCGGGACACCTGTGTGGAAGTGCTTCCTAAGCCTTACCTTTATAGAGTTCTCTCTGTAGTTCATGAGATGTTTTTGTTTGATTGATGTGATTTTGATTTCCCTAACAGCCATGTGACCCAAGTTTCTGAGTTTTAAAACTGATTGATAAAGATCCGTTGATTGCTACTTCTCTGTTGCATAGACTGAAGTGATTTTGAGGTCATCAACAGGGGGCTTTGGGAGGCGGGGACCTTACTTCCCAATGTAAAACAAGCTAGGTATCTTAGAGCTGGTGAGATTCCTAAGGCCACCGCTCTGGGTTCATGGGTTACTTTTTCTTAAAAAATGTAAAGTCATGCAGGGAAACAAGCAAAAATCACCAGACATAAAGTTTTTATGTTGTTTATTGTTTTAGTTAAAAGCCTTTTTACATGGCTGGAAAAACCTTGCGTGAACTATTTACTCCCCTGCCTCTCCCCAAACTTTTTAGAGCAGTCACCTTAAGGCACAAGAGTTGACATCAGATTAAGTTTCTCCATGGCCTTTCATCCCTCCTCTTTCTTCCTGCCAATGTCCAGTTCATGTATTACGAGCTTAAACTGGGACTACATTTTATTTTTCTTTCTGGAATTCTGTTTTGAAAAATTATTTATTTTAAATATGTGGGGTACAATTCAGGGTCAGGTATATACATGTTCATTATGCAGGTCCCGTTGATGAGGTGTGCCCCTTCCCCTGGCAGTTTTCCACTACTGCCAATCCCTTTCTTATAGTACTACGATGGTTGTTCAAGGTCTGTTTATGAGTGAGAACGTGTGATACTTGGTTCTTTGTTTCCTTGATAAATCACTCAGTATTATAGTCTCTAAGTCCATCCAAGTTGCTGTGAAGTTCATAATTTTGTCCTTCTTTATGGCTGTGTAATATTCCATTGTGTATATGTACCGCATTTTTTTAATCCAGTCCTCTTTTGATAGGCAGCATGTGAAATTCTTTTTAAAAAAATATGGAAGAAGCTGGAGGTTGGAGTATCATTTTTTTTTTTGTTTGTTTTTTGAGTTGAGTCTTACTGTCCCCCAGGCTGGAGTGCAGTAGCATGATCTGACCTACTGGTGCCTTCCACCTTGGACTCCCAAGTAGCTGAACTACAGGTGTGTGCCACCATGCCTTGCTAATTTAAAAAAATTTTTTTTTTCGTTGAGACAGATCTTCCTGTGTTTCCCAGGCTGATCTTGAACTCCTGGGCTCAAGCAGTCCTCCTGCCTTGGCTGGGATTGCAAGCGTGAGCTACCATGCCCGGGCGGGAGTGTGATATTTAATATGGTAATGCAGTATAAATAAGAAGTAGCTGAATGAATTTATGATGATCTTTGGTGAAGATATTTGCCCTAATACTGCTGGGCCAGGCAGAATGGACTAATATGCTGAGGTATATCTGTGTAGCCCAAGCATTCATTTTTGTCTTATAGAAATTCTGGGTCTAAAAATTACCATTAGAATCTGACTCGCTGAATAAATAGTTGAAATGTCAGTCCCCTCCCCTCTGTTACTTTGTTAAAGAAAATCTAAGCCAGCTGGGCGTTTTGTGCTTTTATTATGCTGTCTCTCAAGGCAGAGCCTCACGGCTTTTGTTTTGGGGTCCAAGCAGATACATGCAAGCATCCATCTTCATTTTTTTTGTATGGGTTGGTGTGTATTTTAGCTGCTTTGAAATGTTGAAAAGATTTCAAACTAAGTTGGGAAAGGACACAATACAGTGATTTTTTTTTTTCACAACTAAGTTTACTGGTTCAAATATTTTGTGAACAAGTAGCTCTGAAATTGTACATTCATTTGGTTGTGTCTCTCAATTTGTTGTTCATCTGGTTTTTTTGGCCAGATGTTTAACTTATGTCTGAATCATACAACCAGCATTTGGTGTCCACATACATACCAGGAGAGAATGTCAGTTTCTGGAATATCTTGGCACTATGTTAATGTAATAGGAGGGAAATGTTGTGGAATAATGTCTCTTCTCTCAATGACAAAACCTTCGCAATGATCGTTAAATGCATGCTCCTAATTCCGCCTCACCTTGCTTTGCTGACTTGGGTTTCAATGGGTACACACTTTCGCCGTTGATCAGCATTTAGTCATAAGTGAGTTTCATGTGATTCTGTTACTTTTTTTGTTATTATTATTTATTTTCTGATTTTTTGGACTCTGTTACTTTTAAGGTTGTGCCTAGCAATCTTCTTTTGAACTTATTTTTAGGGAGGCTGAGGCAAAAGGATTGCCTGAGCCCAGGGGTTTGAGATCAGCCTGGGCAACTTGGTAAGACCTTGTCTCTAAAATAAATCAAATAATTAGCCAGGCGTGGTGGTACATGCCTGTAGTTCTAGCTACTTGGAAGGCTGAGGCAGAAGGATCGCCTGAGCCCAGCAGGTGGAGGCTGCGGTTGCCGTGAGGAATGCTGTGGAAAAGCCATTCTATTACCAAAAAAGGAGGCGAGGGGATGACATCTCTACTGTTGTCTAGCCGCAGAGCAAGTTGCCGAAATGAGGAAAGGCTTGTAATGTGCAGATTATGGACCAAGTGATTTTTCAGTTATCAAAACAGATGGGAACAAGTGCTTTTAAAATAATTAATTCCAGTAAAGAGTTACATGCTACTTTTCTAGCTGTTGTTATTTTAACCTTCCTGAGTAGTACTTATATTCCCAAATGTAGTTGAAAACACTTATATGCCCAAGTTGTGCAGATACTGGTCTCAGTAGAACAGAAGAAGAGCTGTGGTCTGTACCCTTAGGACTGACACCCTCAGGCAGTGTCACCAGGGATGGCTGCGGGGACCCGCAGTGACTGGCGATGGTTGATGTGGACACCAGCCCCTTGGCGGACACTGGCCTCTGCCCAATGTCCGTGGCTGGGAGGTTTCGCCTCCAGGTGTTTGACTCATAGCAGGCCAAAGACGTGTCTAGGGAACCCAAGTCCTAAGTGATGTTGGAAGAAGCAGGTAGTGTGGATGGGTTCAATAAGTTTGGGAAAGGCTACATCATGATTATTGTTTTTAGACATTCAGAGCAGCACTTGATCTTAAGTTTCCACAGTAAAGGAATGTGTTCAGTTCTTTGCTTAATCATGCTTTCCAAACCACAAGAGGTGCTCTTCAGAAAAGTCAATACCCATTAATATGCATTCACTTTGGGACATGATGGGCTGGGTGATGTTTCTTTTTATTGTGGTTGCTAGTTTCTTTTTCTTTTTTGAGTCAGAGTCTCACTCTGTTGCCCAGGCTGGAGTGCAATGGCACACTCACAGCCACCGCAGCCTCCACATGCTGGGCTTAGGCAACCCTTCCGCCTCAGACTTCCAAGTAGCTGGAACTACAGGCACGTGCCACCACACCTGGCTAATTTTTTGATTTATTGTAGAGAAGAGGTCTCGCCAAGTTGCCCAGGCTGGTCTTGAACCCGTGGGCTCAGGCAATTCTCTCTCCTCGGCCTCCCAAAGTGTTGGAATTACAGGCTTGAGCCGCTGCTCCCGGCCTCTTTTATTGTTTTGAGTCAGTCTCACTCTGTCGCCCAGGCTGGAGTGCAGTGGCACGCTCATGGCCATCGCAGCCTCCATCTGCTGGGCTCAGGCAATCCTTCCGCCTCAGCCTTCCAAGTAGCTGGAACTACAGGCATGCGCCACCACGCCTGGCCAATTTTTTGATTTATTGTAGAGATGAGGTCTCACCAGGCTGCCCAGGCAGATCTCAAACCCCTGGACTCAGGCAATCCTCTTGCCTCAGCCTCCCAAAGTGCTGGAATGATAGGTGTGAGCCACCTTGCCCAGCTATGGTTGCTGTTTTCATGTGGTTCTCATGCTCAGTGTTAAACATCTGATACCAACATTGTCTTCTCCAGGCTACAACTCCTGTATGAGTACCGTTCGAGTGTTTTACACCTTTATAAGAAGTTTGTTTGTTTGTTTATTTATTTATTATTTTTAGAGGTCGGAGTCTCACTATGTTGCCCCGGCCAGAGTGCAGTCGCTGTTCACATCATAAGCACACTACAGCTTTTTACTCCTGGGCTCAAGCCATCCTTCCTGCCTCAGCCTCCTGTGTAGCTGAGACTATAGGTGTGTACCACAGTGCCCGGCAATTTTTAAATAACTGTCAGTGCTCTGTTTTCACATTTGCAATATGGTGTAATCACTACCTTTCCGGGTCGGTTTGAGGACTCGGGAGAGAGCGTGTGAGCGTACTTGTCTCGTAAAAACTTAACACCTGTCATCTAGTATGACTCGTCATCCCAAAGGCAGTCCCTGTGCCATGATGATGGTTTCCCCACTTTTCACAGCAACTTTGTCAATTATGGAGCTGTTTGTGGCCACCCAACTTCTCGTCCTGTTTTAGCTCTTTGTTTTGTTTTTGTTTTGAATCAGGGTCTCAGCCTCCTGAGAACCGGGAACTACGGGCATGCACCACCACACTTGGCTAATTTTTTTTTTTTTTTTGTAGAGTCAAGGTCTTGCTCTGTTTGCCCAGGCTGGCCTTGAATTCCTGGGCTCAAACAGTTCTCCCGCTGGGCTTCCCAAAATGCTGGGATTACAGACGTGAGCCATGACACCCGGACTGATTTGGCTACTTTTGACCACAAACAACCAAGATAATATAGGCGTTGGACATTAATCCGTGAAGTCTGCACTCTTTCATGATGACCAAAATCTGAGAAATTTTGTTTTTATGATGATAGACTCTGTGGAGCCAGGTGTTGTTAGCCTTTATGCTTGGGTGTGGGAAGAAAAAAAAGAAACTTGCCAGGAACATTCTAGAACATTTTGTCTCACACCCAGAAACGACTGTCACCCTTGAATGACTTCAAGGTGGTTCTTAATGTTGCAGAAAGCTTGGCGTGAAGGAAACTTTATCCAAGTCCTGTTTAGTCTTTTGACATTTCAAGACATTAGTGTTATAATTAGGCTGCCAATAGCTTGTCTTTCTGTTTGGCCTCATTTTACTTTGCAAACAAAATCAATACCCAGCTCATGAAAACAGTTGGCCAAGATTAGTCAGTGTTTGATGTTTTTCCACACCTGGATGCCGTAGCTTCTTGACTCCCAGGGCTTTGGATTTCTTTCTTTTCTTTTCTTTCTTTCTTTCTTTTTTTTTTTTTTAAGAAAGCAGGATTTATTGAGAGGACAGAAAAGCTCCCACAGTGGGAGGGGACCCGAAGAGGTTGCTCAGGGCTTTGGGTTTCTACATCCAGAAATTTTGGGAGACTGACGTAGAACTGTCCTGTTTTAAATTTCGTCAGTAAGGGCATCTGATAACTTTTGCCATCATTTTAATTTTAAAAGACAATTTTTAACATGCTGAAAATGGGAAGGACATGATCTTAGAATAAAGGACAACTTTTTAAAATGGAAGAAATTAAGCTTTATGAAAAACTCTATGTCTTATATTTCTCAGTTGGTTATAGAAAATTAGTCTGAGTCCTGTGCAGTGGCCCACACCTGTAATCCTGGCAGTTTGGGAGGCCGAGGCAGGAGGATCACTTGAGCCTAGGAGTTCAAGACCAGCGTGGGCAACATAGTGAGACCCTGTCTCTATAAAAAATAAAATAAATTAGTCAGGCATGATAGTGAGTACCTGTATGTAACCCTAGCTATTTGGGAGGCTGAGGTGGGAGGATTGCTTGAGCCCAGGAGTTTGAGACCAATCAGGGTAACATAGTGAGACCCTGTCTCTACAAATATAAATTAGTCAGGCATGATAGTGAGTACCTGTAACCCTAGCTGTTTGGGAGACTGAGGTGGGAGGATCACTTGAGCCCAGGAGTTCGAGTCTGTGTGCTAGCCTAGGTGGCAAGGTGAGATCCCATTTCAGTAGGGGGAAAAAAAAGAAGAAGATTAGTCTCAGTTAAGGGCTTGGAAATTTCTGCTGCAGATTTATCAATAAAGACCTGTTGCCTATCAGGAGAAAATGCACTCCCAGGCCGGGCACAGTGGTGCACGCCTGTAATCCCAGGGCTTTGGGAGGCGGAGGCGGGAGAATCACTTGAGCCCAGGAGTTTGAGACCAACTTGGGCAACATAGCAAGACCTCATCTCTACATAAAATAAAAAACCATTACCTGGGTGTGGTGGTGCACACCTGTAGTCCCAGTTACTCGGGAGGCTGAGGTAGAAGGATTGCTTGAGTCTAGGAGTTTGAGACTGTAGTGAGCTGTGATCGTGCCACTGCACTTAGCCTGGGTGACAGAGTGAGATGCCGGCTCAGAAAAAAGAAAAAAAAATGCATTTCCATCTCCAGGCACAGTTCCTGGGTGTTGTCTGGAGAGATTAGTTCTGTAGCTGACACTTTAAATTATTCTCATTCCCTTTGCTTGAAGATAAGGTTTTTGAGCATTTTAGTACACGGCGTTAAGGTGTCAATTATAGGTTATGGTAAGATAATTTAAATCAGGCCTATTTGAAAAGTGAAATGTGTATACACATCTGGGATTTGTTTGCTGGAAGAAAATCTTGCTGGAGAGTTTACAAATTCATCGTTTGCAAATGTAACAAGGGGTGGGCAGAGATTCCCCACCTGCCAATTTCATAACTGTGGTGTCTGTGAAACGTTTAGAGTTCTGCAGACCTTGTTTTAAAAACAATTGATTGAGGCCAGTCACAGTGCTTCACGTCTGTAATCCCAGTACTTTGGGAGGCCAAGGCGGGAGGATTACTTGAGCCCAGGAGTTTGAGGTTGCAATGAGCTATGATCGCACCAATGCAATCTGGCCTGGACAACACAAAGAAAAACAAAAAACATAATGGAGCATGGTCTAGTCCATGTGGCACTTGTTCTTCTTTTGCTTTTTTTATAGAATCTCACTCTGTTGCCCAGGCTGGAGTGCCATGGCATACTCACGGCCACCCCAGTGTCGACCTGCTGGGCTCCAGCGATCCTTCCACCTCAGTCTTCCAAGTCGCCGGAACTACAGGCGTGCACTACCACGCATAGCTAATTTTTTAATGTATTGTAGATATGAGGTCTCGCCAAGTTGCCTGGGCTGGTCTTGAACCTGCAGGCTCAGGCATTTAACTCGCCTCGGCCTCCCAAAGTGCTGGGATTACAGGCTGAGCCACTGAGCCCGGCCAGCACTTGTTCTTAACGTTGCTGTCAGTTTCACCTAACTTTATAGTTGGGTTTATGTAGTTTTGAGGACAAAACCTATCATACAAGGTGAAACTTAGACCTAGTAGAGAACAGATGAGGTACCAGAATCCTGTTTATGCCAGTTTTGTTTCCTAATATGCTCCAAGGTTACCTTTGTTTTTTAAAAAACAACCAGGCATTCAGTTCTGGTAGATTAATGTAACTAGCAAAGAATAAATTGAGTAAGCTTTCTTGTTTCTTTCTGTTTGTTTGAGGGTCTCACTCTGTCGCCCTGACTGGACTGCAGTGGCACAATCAGATCATGGCTCACCGCAACCTCAACCTGCTCAGGAGATCCTTCTGCCTTGGCCTCCTTAATAGCTGGAACTATAGGCATGTGCCACCATGCCTGACTTTTTTTTTTTTTAAAGAGACGAGTTCATACTATGTTGTCCAGGCTGGTCTTGAACTCCTGGACTCAAGCAGTTCTCTTGCCTCAGCCTCCCAAAGGGCTGGGATTATAGGTATGAGCCATCCCACCCAGCCTCTTGCTTCATTTTGAAATATTCCTCTTTTCTTAGGATACTTACTTGCGTCACTAGCTACTTACTGGTACTTCTTGTTTCTGATTATAAAAAAAGGGAAGAGCCAATTAGATACATTCTTGGTGAAAGTGAGGTGGGTCAACCTTGAAGTCGTAAAGGTCTGTGTTAATGTTTGCTGGAAACCTGACAGCAGTGCCGTGTTCGATTTCTGTAAGATCCTCAGCACAATCCTGAACTGGGTAAGGCATTAATTATTCACAGGAAAAAGAAAGTGGATCAACATTGTTTGGAAGAAAATTATTTTCTAGTGATAGGATTTGAGAGAGTCATTTTAAGGATATGCAGGGAACCCTGGGTGGAAAAATGGGACTGGATTCTTTAACTTTATGGGGGAGGGGAGCGGGGACATAGGGAGCAAAGGTGACTTGACTTGATTGATCGCTGACTAGGCGGCAGCTGATTTGTGAGGGGCAGGACAACCTGCCTATCTTGCGCCCACTTTTCCCTACTGTGTGTCCATCTCTGTGCTTGTCGGATGCATTCTAATGAAGCAACACAGGCGGGGTGTTGGGAGGTCCTGCATAAACCGTGTAATTATTATTATTATTATTATTATTATTTTAATTTTTTGAGTCAGAGTCTCACTCTGTCGCCCAGGCGGGAGTGCAGTAGCACACTCATGGCCACCGCAGCCTCCACCTGCTGGGCTCCTGTGATCCTTCCACCTCAGCCTTCCAAGTAACTGGAGCTACAGGCATGCGCCACCATGCCCAGCCAATTTTTTGATGTATTGTAGAGATGAGGTCTCACTATGTTGCTCAGGCTGGTCTCGAACCTGTGGGCTCAGGCATTCCTCTCGTCTCCGCCTCCCAAGTGCTGGGATTACAGGTGTGAACCACTGCACCCGGCCTATGTAATTATTATTGATGAGTGTCCTCGCCTAACCTTCTCAGGCGAACTTGTGCTAATTAGTTTGGATGCTATTAATGAACTTCAGAAGACCTAGAAGCTTTTTGATTATGTGTTACCTTTCCAACTCCCATGACTGTCTTTCACTCCTTTAAAAAATGCTGTCTTTCTGTAGTTTACCCATCACTGCATATTTAATGTGTACACTAGAGTCTAAATACTTAACTGCAGTTTTAAAATACTGTTTCGTTTCAACTTGATTTTTAGCAGCGGGCAGGCAAGAGTTATTGTCTTAGTATTACTTAGAAAGTAAGACAAGGAAGTCCAGGATCTTATGGAATTAACCAGACAAAACATTTTTTTGATTTTTGACTTTATTTTAATGTGTTAGTTATTTAATGATTATAGAGACAGGCTCTCGCTGTGTTGTCCAGGCTGGCCTTGAAATCCTGGCCTCAAGCGATCCTCCCACCTCAGCCTCCCAAAGTGCTGGGATTACAGATGTGAGACTTCGTGTCTGACAAAAACATATTTCGAGATGGGAAGCTGGACCATGCACCAGTGATGCCCAGTAACCCATAATTAGACCTCTTCTCCCAGATGGACGGTTGACTTCTAACCCTGCCACGTGCTAACCATGGGACCTTAGGCTAGGTATTTAAGTTCCCGGGGCCACAATTTTCTCATTTCTAAAATTGGGATAAGAATATCACCTTGCCAGAGGGCTGATGGCCAGATGCAACATAGTATTGGACCGTTTATACGGCGATGAATTACCATAATTATAGAATGAATGTGTGTTTCTATACATTTATGCACACCTGTGTATAGAGGTATTTGTGCACACAAACATACATGTTACAAAAACACGGGAGTAGGTCATTGCCATAGCAAGTCAGAAGCTGAGGGGTGTGCTTTAAGGTGGATATGTGGAAGGTTCTATGAAGCGTGGAGATCAGCTCTGGCCCGGGCTGGCTGGGTGTGGCTTCAGCTGGCCTCAAGGTGCACGGCCTGGCAGGGCATGGACTGCTGAGTATGTGGTCAGGGGCTCAGAGTACAAGGGGAACGGGACGAAGCAGGGCAGGCGGAGTCATAGGGTTTCCAAGGCAACGAGCCTTGGCAGTTTCACGACTGGACCAAGGGGCTACCTGTCCAGGAGTAGCAGGCGTCCTACCTTGACAGCAGCCTGCATTTCCAAGCTCCTTCCCATGCCTTGTAGCCACTTGTCTGATACCTGCACGGCCTTGTGAGCGAGGGGTGGGGGAGGTACTTTTGCCATCTTTGAGCAGATTAGGAAAAGGAAATTTCCTAGAAGAAGAATGACACGTGCCAGGCCACGTTCCCGTAGTGACAGAACTGCCCCTAGAGCCCAGGGCTGATCAGTCGGTTTCTCTGATGGAGTGGGTCTCCCACTGTCAGGAGCCCCTGTGCTGTGATTGCAACACCTTCTAAAGTTACTTGTGGGGATGAGTTTCCCTATCCACCCTTTCTCTTGTCTCACTCGAGTTCTTTCTTCTCCTTAATCTCCATTTCCATGACTTCTGTCTCCATGGCCAGAGTCAATGCGTTTTGAACAAAAGAGCTTTTAGGACGGGTGCAGAGGTTCACACCTGTAATCCCAGCATTTTGGGAGGCCGAGGCAGGGGGATTGCTTGAGTCAAGGAGTTGAGACCAACTTAGGCATTATAGCGAGGCCTTGTCTCTACAACAAATAAAAAAAATTAGCCAGGTGTGATGGTGGGTGCCTGTAGTCCCAGCTACTTAGGAGACTGAGATGGGAGGATCGTCTGAGCCCAAGAGGTCAAGGCTGTGGTGCGCTGTGATCATGCCACTGCACTTCAGCCTGGGCAACAGAGTGAAACCCCAACTCAAAAAAAAGAAGAAAATAGAAAAGCAGGCCAGCAGCAACTTAAAACCCCATCACAAGAGTCCAGAATTACACTTATTTACATTTCGATGGGTCTGGGAACACATGATCTAATTGTGCTTATACATGTGAAGGACTTTTTGTAAGATACTGTTTTCTAAAGTTTAACTTTATTCCGTGAAACTAAGAATACAGTTGCCTTCTGCTTTTCTGCTTGTTATATAATAATACCTCTACTTCCTCTACCCTCCCCATCCCGCAAAAGATTAGTCTCCTGCCTTCTGTGATTGAGTCCTCTGTCTGATTATCAGATATTGTGCTCATCTCAGCAGGAAATATTAGGGCTGTGCCTGGGTGTGGGGAACGTCAGTTACTATGTTCAAAGGAACTCCAAGCCCCCGAGCCCTCCGGAGTCTGGAATAATGAAGACGGGACAAAGAGAGCATGGGTTTTATTATTAGACACACTTACAAAAAGGCTTATTAATGAAAAACAGTTTGTGAGAAGAGTTGGCAAAACAAGTCAGCTTCCATTGTTAAAAGTTCAAATAGAACTTGGCCTTGTTGCAGAAGAGCCTGGACTAGTTATTAGTGTCTCAGACCACAAAGGCCGCTGCGTTTGATGGTCTGCGGAACTCTTGAAACTTACCCGTCCGTTCTGTCTCTGAGAAATGTTAAACATTAAAACTGTTCAAATGAATGTTCATCTCCAGCTTGCTCATGCATCATTTAAAGGGTATTGAGTTCACACAGACAAATTTTGGTGTCAGTGTTAAGTAAAAAGACATTTTAAGCTGTTTTTCAAAAAATCTAGAAAATACTACAGAATGGTTCCAGTTGTTAATAATTAGTCCCAGTCTTTCAAGACAGAAACTTGAATAGGCGTAGCTCAACTCACAAAATAATTATCCTTAATATCCCAGTTCTTCTAACTTTAAAACTGAGCTCGTTTGAAAATGTGTGATGTTTCTGAATAATTTATTTTTTCCTGAATCTGTCTTCAGAGTTATATAAGCAGCTTCTAAACATCTTAAAATCACCTCTTTTCTTCTTCTTTTTTTTCTTTTCTTACTCTGTCACCCAGGTTCAAGTGCAGTGGAACGATCACAGCTACCACTTTTTTTTTTTTTAAGTTGGGGGTCTTGACTAATGTTTTGATTTTTTTTGTAGAGATGAGGTCTCACTATGTTGTCTGGGCTGGTCTTGAACTCCTGGGTTCAAGTGATCTTCCCACCTTGGCCTCCCGAAGTGCTGAGATTATAGGTGTGAGCCATCACACCCAGCCTTAAGTCACCTCTTTGTAAATATTAAACAAAGATAGCCCTCCCTATGTTGAATCTCTGCTTATTTCCTCTTATATATTGGTTTTAACTTTATTGGTAGGCATTAGTCATTTTAAACATGGGCTTGCAGCCTATTTTTTGTTGTACTGTATTGGCGATAATAGCATTGACTTCAGACACATATGCATTGATATATTTGATATGGGGTACAGTGTGCCTGTCACAGCTCTGTTCTTGGTAGTCATGTATGCTAGAACTACATTACAAAGGCTTCTGAGGATGAAAAGAATCAAATGTTACCAGTGAAGTGGTGAGCAAAGGATTTCATAGGCTAAGCACAAGCTCTTCTGTTGAAAACTCTTTTTTTGACTCAGGGTCTCACTGTAACCCAGGCTGGAGTGCAGTGGCACCGTCACGTCTCGCCGTAGCCTGGATCTCCTAGACTCAGGCGATCCTCCTGCCTCGCCTCCTTAATAGCTGGGACTACAGGTGTGCACCATCACGCCTGGCTAATATTTTTATTTTTTAATAGAGACGAGGTCTTGCTATGTTGCCCAGGCTTGTCTTGACTCTGGGGCTGAAGCCATCCTCCTGCCTTGGCCTCCCAAAGTGTTGGGATTACAGGCACAAGCCACCATGCCCAGCCTTAACTCTTTCTGTTTAATTGCCATGTTACAGTCTGTTCGTAGAAAACCTGGCCAGAGATTGTCAGAGCTGTGTCCACCCCATTCCTTCTCACACAGGGAGGTCAGCCCATCTCTTACCCGACACTCCAGACTCTTCTTTCTTCCTTCCTTTTCCACAGAACTTGGAATTAGGAACAGAAGCCTCTCAACGTGTGATGGGGTTATGTTCTGGCAAACTACCCCTGACAAACCCATCATAAGTCAAAGTATCATAAGAACTTGGCAAGACCTTGTCTCTACAATAAATCAAAAATTAGCTGGGCGTGGTAGCACGCGCCTGTAGTTCCAGCTACTTGGAAGGCTGAGGTAGAAGGATTGCCTGAGCCTAGCAGGCTGAGGCTGCAGTAGCCATGAGTATGCCACTGCACTCCAGCCTGGACGACAGAGTGAGACTCCAACTCAAAAAAAGAAAATGCACTTCATGCAATTAACCTACTGAATACCAAAGCTTGGCCTTACCTTTCCTGGACATGATCAGAACACTCACGCTAGCCTGCAGTTGGGCAGAATCACCCAACACAAGACCTGTTTTATAATACAATGGAAAATATCTCATGTCATTGGTTGAGTATGGTACTGAAAGTGTATTATTATTGCACCATTGTGAAGTCAAAAAGTCAAATCAAGCCATTGTTAGTTGGGGACCGTCTGTGCTCAGATGGTCTCTTAAAACCATAACAAAGTGGTTTGCCAAAATGTAGGTGTGGAGGGACTGGGATGCGAACCCAGGTCCCTTAGGTAACTTTGAGTGTGAGTTTTGTTTTGTTTTTCAACACTTAATTACTACATGGCTACCAAATCTCTGAGATCTTTCTCCAGCCTTATTTCCTTTAAATGCACTGCTAAGTCATGCAGGCACATGAACCCTAAAACCCTTCTTCTTCTCTGATACTCAGTTGGTTAACAGCCTTCAAATTCTGTCCTTTCTCGCTGACCATGCTCTGAACTCAGATCTCCATGACCCCCTCTCGCCAGCTGTCTGCCAGACCCTTCTTCCGGGATTCTTCCTCCTGCCACACAGCACCAGTGATAACAGTGGGAGCTAATATTTTGTTGTTGTCTGTTTTTGAGTCAGGGTCTTACTCTGTTTTCCAGGCTGGAGGGCAGTGGCATGAACACAGCTCACCACAGCCTAGAGCTTCTGAGCTGAGGTGATCCTTCCGTCTCTCCCGAGTAGCTGAGACTATAGGTGTGTGCTGCCATGGCTAATTTCTTTTATTTTTATTTTTTGTCTCTTTATGTTGACAAGGCTGGTCTAGAACTCCTAGTCTTAAGTGATCCTCTCACCTCTGTCTCCCAAAGTGCTGGGATTACAGGCATGAGCTATTGTGCGTGGCCGCATTTGTTGAACATAGCTGGGCTCTGGCAAATTCTTTTTAACCATGGTCTCATCAACTGTCTCAGAGTCGCCTTGTGCATGTGGCAGTGGATTTCGGTTGTGCTTCAGGGACCAGGGGAGACCATGGTCTCAGATGCTGTTCAAAGGCTCCCACCTGTCACCTTCGTCTTTTGTCTTCTTAGCTTTTTGCAGAAGTCCAGTGTATTGTTTCCACCCTAAATCTTTACCAAGTAAGAATCTCTGGGGAAGGGACACAAGGGCAACATTGTCCACAAATTCTACTGGGAGTACTTTGGCACACTGAGGCTAGAGAAGGACCCGACCCCGCTGTCTCACCCCATCCTGGCCTCTGTCCGAGGTCCTGCGCTCTGACCCCAGGTCACTTCCTCTGATACTGTGCCCTGCTCCCTGATTCTCACTGTTCAGTACAGTGGTCATTGCCAGTTCAGAAAGCAAGGTGGTGTTGATTTCGCTTAGAAACGCAATGACTGTAATAAAGTGTACTGTAGGGTGTCACATCTGAGACACAGTGTGGAAATTAAACCAGTGCCATCTCCCTGAGCTTTCCCAGGACATATGGTCTCCCTATCCTGTCTTGCTGCTTCATTTCCCCTGCTGCTTTGGAAGAGGTGTTCAGGGGGGCAGAGAAGTAACTATATGACTACCCCCTGCCCCCGTTGCCACCATGGCCGCCCCACCAGCCCATCCAACACATTGATGCTATTAGATGCTTTGAAGGTTACTCAGTTTGAAATGGCTTGTCATCGTCTTCTTCTTCTTCCTTCTTTCTTCTTCTTTTTTTTAAATTGGGGCCTCACTCAGGCTGGAGTGCAGTTGCACGATCATGCTTCCTGCAGCCTTGACCTTCTGGGCTCAGGTGATCCTTCCGCCTCAGCTTCCCGAGTAGCTGGGACTATAGGTGCATCCCACCATATTTGACTAACTTTTTGATTTTTTTGTAGAGACAAGGTCTTGCGATGTTGCCCAGGCTGGTCTCGAATGTGTGAGCTCAGGCAATCCTCCCGCCTTGACCTCCCAAAGCACTGGGGTTATAGGCATGAGCCATCCGCACCTGGCTGGCTTCTTTTCTTTTCTTTTTTTTTTTTTTTTTTTGAGTTGGTGTCTCACTCAGTTGCCCAGACTGGAGTGCATGAGCCATCCGCACCTGGCTGGCTTCTTTTCTTTTCTTTTCTTTTTTTTTTTTTTTTGAGTTGGTGTCTCACTCAGTTGCCCAGACTGGAGTGCAGTGGCCGCTCCCAGCCACCGCAGCCTCAACCTGCTGGGCTCTGGTGATCCTTCCGCCTCAGCCTTCTGAGTAGCCGGAATTACAGGGGCGCGCTACCACGCCCGGCTGATTTTTTTATTTTATTGTAGAGATGAGGTCTCGCCAGGTTGCCTACGCGGGTCTTGAACCCACGGGCTCAGGCAATCCACTCACCTCAGCCTCCCAAAGTGCTGGGATTACAGGC
>CAUYQG010071826.1:0-18299 GCA_963574415.1 Tarsius wallacei | reverse complement strand
ACATTAACACACCCCCCCCCCCCCCCCCGCCCCCCGCAATAGTTGTATTCCTGTTGCCTGGCTTCTTCGAGGCTCACCAGCCTCATCGGTAAAATCCAGATCATCCCTTCCTTTCCAGGTATTGAGCTTGGGAGATGCTGTGTGTATAATCCAAGCACCATACTCCTATCAAGGAAAGAGGGCCCAGGGCAGTCCAAGGTAACAGCTCAAGGGTCTGGAACTAGGATTGCAAAATGGCAGCCTGTAGGTGAAAGCTATTTCTCATGCATGCTTTATTTGGCTTGTGCAGGGTTTTAAAAACTTCAACCTTTAGAAATCAGGAGATCTTTCCATAAAAACTTGTATTTCCAGTTCCTCTGGATGAATCCGAATATCTGGGCACAGAGGGCAGTATTCCCACAGAGCAATAGTCAACAGGACCTGCAAGAGGTGTGGGGATACTTTCTCCAGACAGGCAAGCTCACTCCGGGTCCCACGGCTCCCAGCGCTCAGCCAGCGTGTGCATCTATACCTGTCACCTCACTCCACTCGCTTTCTGCTTCCAAGGCCGCTGCAGTTTGAGACTTCCAGACCCTTGCTTCTCAATGTGTAGTCTCTAGCCCTGTGGCAGCCGGGAGTGTGTGCAAATTGCAGAATCTCAGGCCCTAGCCCAGACTGACTACATCAAGATCTACATTTGAACAAGATCCCCGAATGATGAATACGCACACTGAGGTTTGAGAAACCCTGATCTAGAATGGGGGTGGCAACCCACAGCCAAATCCAGCCAGCTGCTTCCTCTGCCGATTAAGTTTTCTTGGAACACAGCCACACCCATTTGTTTATGTGTTGTCTGTGGCAGAGTTGCACAGTTGAAACAGGCCCTCGGAGCCTAAAATATTTACTCTCTGGCTCTTTACAGAAAAGTTTGCCCACCCCTGGTAAGTTCAGATGGACACTCCAAGTGCTGCAGACCCCACCAAGGGAGTAAACAATCAGAATTTCCACACTCAAACCTACCAACTTTATCTTTCCAATTTCCTCTTCATTTGGGGTTTGTAGCTCTAAACCCTCAAAGCACCCCCAGAACCAAGGGGTTTTGCCGAGGAGTCGCCCCCACATTGGACGTCCCATTCCCTCTCTTCGTCCCCACTCTCTCAGCCTCCCAGGCCTTTTCTCCCCTTTCCACCCCTTCTCCAGGATTCTTCCTCTTCTTCTCCTGCTTAGTCCTCCAGGTTGGTCTAGTTTCCTCCTGGGTGAGTGAGGCAAGTAGAACTCTGGGCAAGACGGGAGGTGGAGGACAGGAGGGGACTTTGGCAGTGTCATTCCCACAATTCGAGCAGACCTTCCGCCAGCCCAGATTCACAGTGCTGCTTTTCCACCTGTACTTTGCTAAAAGAAAAGTCTTTCTCCTCTGGTAGCCCAGGCTTGTGTGTACAGACCCCAGGAGACAAAAGGGAAAAGGAGAATGGAACCGTCCTACAGCATAAGTAAAGCACCTGACCTGTAGAAGGCATTCCACAGGTGATAGCCAGTGGGTCTTCCTCACCTACGGCACCTTGTTGTACTTCTCTGCATATCCTCAAGAAGAAAACCCTGTGAAACACTGCAACATGAAATCATTTTTGAGCCAAAAAAATGTCTGGAGTCATACACAATTTCCATATGTGGGTAGGATGAATTTTTAACTGACCAGTCAACAAAGACTCTTCATCTTCAAAGTGAGATTCAGCATTTCAGAAAGTGTTCCAGCCAGCAAGGTGTTCACCACATGGGGTGTCCCGCAGACATCCATGGCGACTGGGAACTTCAGGTGGGTCTTAGGACTTGTCAAGTCTCTGGAAGTGAGGTCCCCACACCTGTCCCTTACAGATGAGGAGACTGGGGCCACAGAGGCAGGTGGTTTTGCACCAAGTCCTGCCTTCCCACCCTACTGGCCTGCTGCTGGACCTTTGCCTATTCAAATGTGATCTCATCAGGGCAGGCCTTCCAGGGACCATCAGGTAAATCCTTGGTGTTTTTGAGCCAGTGAAGGGGTGTGCAGCCTATCCTGGAGTGCATAACCATCTTGGTGAGGAAATGATTCTTAAGGCAGAGCTGCTATCTTTCTTTCCACACTGTCTGCTTTCCATTTGTTCTATATCTTTTCCTGAGATGCATTGGTTGCCATTCTCTCCTTCATAATCTTTTTGTCTCAGCCATCTCCTCTCCAAATTAGCAATTGCATTTTTTTCATCTTTCCCCATTGTTCCTGTTTTCCAACTCTTAGACTTACTACCCTAGAATCATTTTCAAACTCCCTGTATCCCTACGAACCTTCTTTGTATCTTAAAAATTATATAGCAGTGTACTGAGTAAACATATGAACAGTGCAGCATGTAGGTATTAATAAACTCCATCACATCACAGGCTCGGTCAAGACTTCTTCTGAAGGAAATGTTCGAAAATGGTGAAAACAGAGATCCAGAGCTGGCATTTGCTATTTTGAGTCAAGGGACGAGGGGGATGGTTAACAAAGACCTACTAATATCTCACTCATAAGCGGACTCTGGACATTTACCATAATACTATAAGAAAGGGATTGGCAGTCGTGGAATACTGCCGGGGTGGAGGTGAGGGGGAGGGGACACAACATCAATAAGGGTACCTGATCTCAAGCCAGGCAAAGTGGAGACCAAAGGGAGGCCCAAACTTTACCTGTATAATACCATCGCGTACCTAATCTTGAATTGTACCCCACATCTTTAAAATAAAAAATACAAAAAATAAAAGAAAACAAATGCAATGCCTACTCATAAATAATAATAGCAAAATTAGTAATGATAATGACAATACTGAATGCATATCATGTGCAAGTCTCCAGACCAAGGTTTGCATGTATTATCTCACTCAATCATCATTATAACCCTGGGAGGACATATGATGCCTGTTTTGCACACAAAGGAATTAAAGCACAGAGAGAATAAGCAACATGTTTGGAAGGGCCTCCTCTGGGAACACCTGGTTATCTCCCAGAAATGTTTTCATCTTATTGCAGGAGGATCTAGAATTTCCTTCAGGGACAAGTGAGACTCTGAGAAGCCGATCAGGGAAGGCGAGCTTGTTTTATTCCCTGCTGGCTCCCCAGCATCTAACAAAGTGCTCGGCACACAGTAGACACTCATCAAATGTTTGTGGAATAATTGGATAAACTTCACTGCCAGCTTTGAACACGATGGCAGGGATCGGCAGACAACTTGAGCAGCAATCCAGGTGGTAACACTTAACTCACAGGCCAGCATGTGACTTAAGAAGGCATTCTCCCTCCTGACTGAGCCACAGAACCACCCAGAGAGCTCCGGAAAGGCACAGCCTCTCTGGACCCATCCCAGACCTCCTGAATTGGAAACTTCCAGGGGAATCTTACTTATCACCAAACCCCTCTAGGCTATCGTGGTGCAGAACTTCATCCGGTGACACCTTCCCCAACCTTCTTTGTGCCCAGGAAATGGGAACTTTACAGACCTCACTCATATGTGCTCCCAGCTCTCTGGCTTCTGATTAGGTTTGGCCACAGTGAGAAGCCAGCAGTTCAGGAGCAGGGAGGAGTGGCATGGGGTATTCATGCCCCAACTCCCTCCTACCAAGCTGCAAGGTAGCCATGGCTGGATCCCCTCCCAAAGGCCACAGCTTCCCAGGCGGCCTTTCCTCTGCCGTCACTGTCTCCCCAGGTTCAGCCACTTCCCTCTCCCTTCCAGCCCTCTCCTGGGATTCTGCTGTTGTGAGCCTGGGTGCTTCCTCAGCACCTGTTAGATTTCCCCTCCCCTACTCAACTTCTGAAAACAGTCCCTTGATTCACCTCTTTCTGGCCTCCTTATCTGAATTTTCAGTCTGCTTCCCGCTGAGACCCTGCCTGGCACTCTATCTATGGAACTGGGCTTTAAAAGAATCCATGGGAGTGGTATAAAGGGGGCCGCCGTGAACTCCTTTCTAGGGATTTTGCTCCCGGGACCATCCTAAGCACTTTATCCTACGTGAGAACCCAAAGGCCACAGTGGACAAGGTCTTTCCTGGATCCAACCAGTGGGGACAGCCCAGATGTTGTTATATTTTGTTCAGAGTAAGAAGGGAGATCGTAATAATGTCTTTTGGAGTGCTGAGCTGTGCCATCACAAGCCTGACTTTAAAGACCACGTTAAAAAGAAACCCGTTCTCTTCTGAGGTTTCCATGTACAAATTATTGAAAAGCCAATCTGTTTGAGGTTGCTCCCTCCACTCACACCCTGCATCTTGGAAGGCCGGGCCAGTGGGTGAAAGAAACATATAAGCCTTATGGGAATGAGGTTGGGGAGAGAGGGCCAGAATCCCCTCCAGAAGGTGGAACTCAGGCTTCAATCACTTTCCCCAAAACCTCAAAGTGAAAACGACTCGCAGCCCCAGACTTTGCCTGTTTGCTGCCCAAGCCCAGTAAATCAGCCCGTGCGCATACCACCCAGACCAGCATCTGCTGAAACAGACCCAGGCCCTGAAGAAACCCAAGCTGAGCGAGGTCTCTGCAAACCAGGCGAGTGCTTGCGAACCTTGGCCAACCTTTCCCGAGTCCTTGGCCCAGCTTGTGGGTCTGTGCCTGGTTTAGGGTTTCATAGTGGCAGTTTCAAAGCCGTCTCATTATTCCTGATGACCGGGGCTTGCTGAGAGCAATCGTGTTTTATAGCCCACTGAGCAGCGGGCCCCAGGAGCTGTGGAGGACTTGCTGCCTCTGAACTTGACAGAGCACTGGTTCCGAAGGCGGGTGGATGCCACATGCTTAGCTGAAGCTGAGCTAAAAGAAGGCTGCAGAAGCAGAGACCAACTCCTGGGCTCCCACGCAGCAACCGAAAGATGGGTAAGATCTCCAGGTGTGGCCCTACTTGTGGGCAGCAGACTCAACTGCCTGGAAAACAAGAAAGTTGTGTGCAGCTGCCAGGTATTTGGGGGCAGGTTTTCAGGACATTATCGGGTGCCCTTAGGTTAACTTTTGTTCCACATTGGTCGTATTTTTCAACTCATCACCTGGGCCACTTTGGTAGACTGAGACCTGAGCTCTCATTTTTTACCAAACCCAATTTATTTAATATCACCCTTCAGCCCTCATTTTCTACAGTCACAGAAGTCCTGAGAAAAATCAGAGCTGGAAGTTTGGGGTGCAAAAAGAATCACACTTACTGAGGTGGCAGATAGAGTTCTTCCTTGAACACATTTAATCTTCATAGCAATCTATGAGGCAGCAGCTATAATTATCCTCATTCTTATAGCCAAGGAGACTGACGCTCGGGTTTTTATTCAACGTTTTATAGCTAGAAAGGAGAGGCTAGGTTTGTCCGACCTCAGAGTCAGAGCCAACCGTATTGCCCCATTGTGTAGGGTAGGGACAGGGAGATTTATCTCTAGCCCACACACAATTTTATATTCTACTTTTTATTTTCAAAATGGAGGACATGACAAAAGAGAAAGGAAAATCCATAGACAGCCTCATCAGCTGTTAAGATACAAATAATTTAGGAAATGAAAGTTCTGAATCCCAAGTCCTCATTAGTAAGTGGAGGGGCCTTTGCCTAATGGAAGAGAACACACAGCTTCCATTGATGTAGGCAATAGGACATTGATTCATTTATGTGTTAGGAAGTCCCAAAGCAGCATGCTTCCAAAGTTGGTTAACTTAGTAACTCACATCAATGAGAACCCACGTTCCTTTTATCGTTCCTCTCCGTTATTCTCAGTGTGTGGACTTGGTCCTTGGGTGAGCTCTCCTTATGGTTCCAAGATGGCCACAGCGATTCCAGGCATCACATTCAGGCAAGACAACTTTATTTTTATAACAACAGGGAAACCTTTCTGAGAAGCCCATCAGGAGATCTTTATAATCTCTCATTGGCCGAGACCAAGTCACATGCCCACTCCTAACCAATCACCAGAAAGGGAATGGAACTACCAGGATTGGTGAAGACTAGTGAGGATTCATCCCAGAGAGGAAAATAGGACTTCTTTCCCTGAGGGATGGATACCCAGATAAAGTTAGGGTTCTACTAGGGAGTAAGAATGGGCATTGGGGTCTCAGTAGGCAATCAATAATGACTGCCACGCACACAATTGATCCACACATATATGAGTATATACACACATGCAACTACAGATTACTCCTATTATCAGTTTGCTAACTTTTCCTCAAAACTTTGTGCTATGCAAAAAAATGTGTATATTGTTGCTTTTTTATTAAAAGTGGGATCTTCTATTTCTCCTCCTCCTCCTCCTCCTCTCCTTCTTTGTCTTCTTCTGTAGAGATGGGGTCTTACTATACTTCCCAGGCTGGTCTCTAACTCCTGGCCTCAAGCAATCCTCTGACCTTGGCCTCCCAATTATATTTTTCTCTAAATGAGGTTTTTGGTTTATGCTAGAATATACATATTTAATTCATCTTTCCTCCGTGGGTATGTAGTTCTAATTGAAAGAACAGCACAGGAAAACACATGGACGCTTCACACTTGGGCTTATCATGAAGCTGACAACATTTTTACCTAACCATTACCCCATTAATGGATGATTAGGTCATTTCTAGTTTTGTGGTATTATAAACATTGCTTTGATTGAACGTCTGTGCACATGCATCTTGACCATCATGTGCTATTATTTCTATAGAATAGCTACCTAGGGTACTTTAAAAAAACTTTTAAACAAATTGTACCAAATCACACTTACATAAGTAACGTTAGGTATGTATGTGCCTGATTGTCCACACCCTTATCAGCAACTAAAATTATCATTTTAATTTTTATCAATACAACAGATTTTTAACAACTCATTTTTCTTTGTAAAAAGTAAACATTTCTGGCTGGGTTCGGTGGCTCAAGCCTGTAATCCCAGCACTTTGGGAGGCTGAGGTGAGAAGATTGTCTGAGCCCACAGGTTCGAGACCAACCTGGGGAACTTGGTGAGACCTGTCTCTACAATATATAATAAAATTAGCCGGGCATGGTAGCACGCACCTGTAGTTCCAGCTACATCTATTTGGAAGACTGAGGCGGAAGGATCGCTGGAGCCTAGCAGGTTGACGCTGGGGTGGCTGTGAGCGTGCCATTGCACTCCAGCCTGGGTGACAGAGTGAGACCCCAAGTCATAAATAAATAAATAAACATTTCTTTTTTTAATTTTTAATTTTAAAGATGTGAGGTACAATTCAGGGTTAAGCATACAAATGCTCATTATGCAGCTACCCCTGTGGATGAGGTGTGGCCCCCTCCCCTGGCAGTTTCCCACTACTGCCAAAAATAAATATTTCTTTAGTGAAGTTGGATGGCTTTTCAAGATGTGCTAGGCATTTGTATTTCATCTGTGAATTGCCTTTTTGTACCCTCACCCATTTTCTTTTCCATTGGACCATTTTTTCTAGACCCAGGGCTAAGATTGTGTTCTACTGTTACTGTACCACCATCACAGCCTGCTGGGGTTGGAGCTATCCAGCCAGGGTCCACTCCCACTGAGGGCCATGACTCCTTCTACTCCAAAGGAACAGTGCTTTTTCCTTGACCAGGAGCCTCAGGGACTGAAGTATGGGCCAACCAGAGTCAGTCCTGTTGTCAGCTTCATGACAAGCCCAAGTGTGAAGGGTCCATGTGTTTTCCTGTGCTGTTCTTGGGACCTGGTAGCGAACTTTTTGGATATTCACAAGTTCTTTGAACAGAATCTGATATGGATTCTCCTATTGGCAATAGAGAACAAACCTTCAAGATGGACCCCAGAGCTGCGGTGGCAATGGACGCCTCCAAGAGGAGGAACAGGGATGTCCTATCACTCCTTCCTCGTGAGATTGTCTCTTCCTTGAAAAGTCAGACAGGTCTTGATGATGGTGGGGCAGCCAGTAGGTGTCCTCACCCAAGCCTGCATGGAGCCCAAGCCCTCCCTCAGCACCAAATTTGAAGATGAAACTGAGCTTGAAGATGGAGCTCATGTCTCCAGCTCTACCCAATCCCGCCTGCCTCTCCCTCTTCCATCATCGTTGATCCCTGGGTGGTTTAGAGAAGGGACTCTAGACCCACATGCCCATCAGCTAATGACTCATGGCGAGTTACTTGAACTCTCTGCCCTCGGTTCCTTACCCCCCAAATAAGGATAATATTAATAATACCTACCTCATAAGACTGTGAGTTGACATAAAACACCCAGGACAAAGCCATTTGGAAGTATTTGGTGTTTTCATGTATTATTATTACTCATCACACCTCGTTGAGCATTCCTTTGTTCCAGGCACTGGGAAGATCAAGATGAACTCGCAACGGTTGTAGCCCTCAAGACACGCACCGTCCAAGGGAAGTCAAGGACGTGAACACCAGAGTACGGTGAAGCCCTGTGAGTGTGATGAAACTCTCTACCTATGGGGGACAAGGGAAGGATGATGCTCTCCATACTACCCTTGTCCACTGTCTTGCTCCCTGCAAGCTCAAAATCAGCATTCTACTAAATTGAAAATCCATGAGCCTGAAGAATTCTGTCTAGAGGGGAATTTGAAACTGACTCCCAAGGTGTCCAACAGAGCAAGGGAGACCAGAGTGAGGAACCATCACGTGGCATGAAACAGCCTGGAACATTCTGAAGTGACAAGTTCTGTGTGGCCCAGATGAGGCCATATGGGGTTGAGTGATAACAAGCCCGGAAGTATGAAAATCAAGTAGGAAACTTGGTGGTGATACAGGGAGGAGCTATTATGGACCAGAACTGAGGCAGGGCCAGTGAGGAGGGTGAGTAGGCCTGGAGCATTGTTATGGGGGTAACACTATCTGTACGTTGGGGGTGCAAGTCAGCCAAGGAGGCCTGCTTGACTATCCCAGAGTCCTAGAAGACATGTAGATTAAACCTACTAGGACTCTCAGCTACTTGGATGAAAAGATTTTGATCGGGAAAAGCAACACTCTCTATCCCACTGGTAGCGTGGCAGGATACTTTGTTCTTTATCGGATGCTTTTTTCAAGGAAAAAGAAGTTATGTTATTTTGTATATGGAAAGGAGATTGAATGTTCACAGTCAGGACTACGGAGATGCCCTCTGGTCCCGGGGCTGCCTCTCACTCTCAGACCCACTCTCCCCCTACCGGAGTTGGGGGGAGAAAAAAATACCGCTACAGGAAAAACAATGGAATCAGTGAACTCAGACACGACTCCAAGATCTCAGAACTTTTGGAAACTTCCCCTCTGGTGTGACCGATGTCTCAGGATTTCAAAACAACCTGGGTTTCCACAGCATTGCTTCTGGTGCAGTTCAGGAGGCAAAGGAAGCGTGTACCAGGTGACCTGTTTGAAGACTCCCACCTGTGAGGGCCCGCAGCCCCCCCTCCCCCAAACCAGTCGCAATGACTCCAAGAGGCACCAAGCAGACAGTCTGCGTGGGGAGCGCTCTCAGTTTCCGCACGATGGGCAGCATCTCGTTCTCAGAGCCCCAGATCTCTCCTCTTTCTGTCTGGTTTCAAATGTTAAAATTCCCTTTTTCAAAAAATTGAGTCAAAACATATCTCTATAGATCATCTATCGCTACACCTGAACAAATAAGCAAGGGTATTGGGTATTAGCAAGTTGATTTTTTCCGTTTTTATTTGGCTATGGATTTTTGATTCATAAATCATAAGGCAGGTCACCATGATAATAATTTTAAATAATCCATTCAGTTGTTCTGGGCACTGCCAAGCATAGACTTTTTTTTTAAGTAAATATATTATTGACAGCACTTTTAACACACATTCCATCCATTCAATATGCTTCTCTGAGTTGTCTTTCAACGAGCTCATGTTGTCAAGGCTGCCTGTCTTCTGTCCTATTCCTATATGTTTGATGTTAAAATACACTAACATTTGCCAAAAGAAACAGTAATGAGGCTGTCCCACAGCCAGGTTTACCTTGCTTTATGCAACACATGTGCTTCTAGAAAAGTTACAGCAAGGTGGGAATATTTGGCAAATTGTTTCATGTTTTATGTCCTTTTAGAAAATAAAAATCAATACCAATATATATATATATTGAGATTCTGCATGCCAAGTGAGTTAAATTGAAGTATACCTTTAAGAACAGTTTTAAAAATTAGGTGAACACTGAAAGCATGCTCATTTATTTATGAGTTTATTCAACAAATATTTCCCGAGTACCAAGTACATGCCAGGCAGGGCTTTAAGAAACTGGGGAAGGAAGGAGTAGTCGAGCCAAAGTCCCTGCCCTCGTGGAGATTATATTACAGTGAGACAGTCAGACTAAACGAGTAAATAGTTGCATAATATAATTTCAGATAGCAAAAAAATGCTACAAAAATAATACAGGAAAAGGAGCTGAAGAACGTGAATTTTAGACAATGTTATCAATTTTCTATTGTTGCATAAGAACTTACCACAAACTTGGTGGCTTGAAACAAGTTACATGTGTTATCTCACACTTTCCATAGGTCAGGAATCAAGGCCTGGGTTAGCTGTGTTCCCTGGTTAGTTCTCACAAGGGGCCAGTCAGAGTTGGGATCTCATCCAAGGCTTGGGGTCATCTTCAAAGCTCATGTGCTTGTTGGAAGAATTCATTTCTTTGCCATTCTATAAAGGTCCATGGAGGAAAACGTCTACTGTGGCCTCTTCTCATCTAAGGGTTCATCTGATTAGGTCAGGCCCACCAGAGATCATCTTCCTTTTCATTCACTCAAAGTCAAACAATTAACGACCTAACGCAGATGTTCTGTACCATTGAATCACCGGTTCCACCCACACAGGGACACTACACCAGTGGGCAGAGATCTTGGAGGCCATCTTAGAATGCTGCCTACCACAGACAGGGTGGTCTGAAAAACGTCAGAGATGGAGCTACCTGAAAATCTGGGACAAAAGCGCATCAGCATGTGCAAAGGCCCTATGGCAGAAATGGATGTGTTCCGGACATGCCTGGAGGCCGGTGGAGTTGGAGGCCAGTGAATGAAGCGAAGCGTAGGAAGGCGGGCTAGAGATACTTGCAGGTCATGGTAAGGGGGATGGAGGGCTCTTGCTAGGGAGTGGCAGGCTCTGATTTGTGCTTCACAAGCCCTCTCTGACTTCTTTGTGAAGAAGGTAGCCTAGAGAGAATGTAGAATGAAAGCAAATAGGTTACTCATAGGACTCTTGCTGATGTCCAGTCACAAGGTGAAGGCGCTAACCAGAGAGTAGCTACTGAGGTGGAGAAAACGAATTCAAGGCAGATTCCGGAGGTGGAGTCCATTAGACGTACTTAAAATATAACGATTTAGAAGCATAGACCCAGGATCCAAACTTCCCACACATTCATTATGTAAGCTTGAGCAAGTTATTCAACCTCTGTGCACGTTAGTGTCCTTATCTGAAAAATAGGACTTATAACAGCACCTACCTTGTGGTGCTTTTTGAGCATTAAATGAAATTAAAAATGCAAGCCACTTCGGAGGAAATAGAAGGATCATGCAATTGGATAGCTACACATTGCTTCCCAGAGATAGCCCATTCAGCTTGAAAATATGAGAACTCCCTGGTCACTTCAGGCTTTGGAGACAAATGCCCATCCTAGGAGAGGTAAAGGACCCCGATGAGGAGCATGTAGGGTTGCTGTCACATAGCAGGGCAGGAAAGAACATGCTGATTACCTGGTGATCTACTGGGCCATCTCTCGGTACTCCCCTGTCCAATTTTAATGGTAAATGGACAATCCTGGCATCTCTAGCCTGAGAAAGTCTTGATGACCAGGAGCTCATACATCCCCCATTACCCCACAGCCAAGGATGAAGGGACTCTACAATGGGTGGTAGAGGAAAGAGATGGTGAGGTCAGGCTGCAGCACTGATATTCCTCTTAAAGTTCCTCCAGGAGGAGAAACACCCAGAATCCAGAATCTGGTGAGTTGTTGCTGATGTTGTGGCTGATTATACAAAATAAGTAGATCCAAATAGCGCAGGGGGTAGACCGTAGTGAATTCTGTGAGGGACCACCCAGATGATCCCCTCAGGGCTGAAGGTCTCACCTGCTATCAGGAATGTCGCCTGATAACAATGTATAAGGTGCCTCTTCAAGAATTATGTTTGGTCAAAGGGAACTGTCTTGCCCAAAGTTATATCCCCACTCCTCCACCTCCCCTCAGATTGCTCTCATCCAGAACTGGTCAATGCCAGGGTAAAAAAGACCGTTCCTTCTTGCTTCCATTTGAAATAACTTCGAAAGGTTATTCACGCTTCAGAGCATCCTGAGAGATTAGCAGAGGCCTCTTTGGCAACTACATTGCAGTCCAACTTCTCTTTTTGTCCGATCTAACTTCCCTCATCTCTTACAGTTATTGTTTCCAGAGCATTCTCTAATAAATCACTTGCGCGCAAATCTCTGTCTCGGCGTTGGGTTAGCTAACATCTATTGAGTATTTCCTGTGGTTTAGACTTATGCTGTTTGACGTGGTGTCATTAGCCAGTGTGGCCAGAGTACCTGAGATGTGGCTAGTCTGAATTGAGATATACCTTGTGTGCCAAATATACACCAGATTTTGAAGACTTCGCATGCAAAAAGAACACAAAATGTCTTGGTGATAGCTTTTGGCACCGATTACATATTGAAGTGATAATATTTTGGTTATTTTGAGTTAAATAAAATATGTCTCTTAAAAAGACTTCACCCATTTCATTTTACAGTTTCTAACGTGTATAGTAGATAATTTTGTCATTGCAACAACACAGAAGAATCTGGAGTCATTATGCTAAGCAAAAAAAGACAGAAAGATGAATACTGTATCATCTCACTTTTATGTGAAATTTTTAAAAGTTGAACTCATAGAAGTAGAGAGTAGAATGGGAACAGAGTCTGGCGGTGTGTAGACAGAAAATAGGGAATATTAATCAAGGAGTACGAATTTCCAGTTAAGTGATCTATTACACAGCATGGTGACTATAGTTAATAACAATGTATGGTATATTTCAAAATTGATGGAAAAATAGATTTCAAATGGTTTCAATGGCACCACAAAAAATAAGTCTGCGAGGTGATGGATTTGTTAATCAGCCTGGTTTAATCACTCCGTAATATATACATGTATTATAGCATGACATTTTACCCCACGAATAGATTCAGTTTTGATTTTTCAATTAAAAATAAAATACATTTTAAAAAATAAATAAAGATAAAGGTATATATGAGACTTTCATTTGTAACTCACAATGTATTTCTGCTGGATAGTACTATTCTAGACACTGAACAAATGCTTTATAACAATACTGGCGGGAAAAGCCCAGATTGTATTCATATTTAACCAGTGAGAGACCTGAGACTCAAAGAGACTAATGAGTATCCTCAAGTTCACAGGCAAAGTGTGCTAAGACCATGATTTGAACCCAGGTGAGAAACAGAGCCACGGAATAGGTTCATGGAGTACACCCTGCATACTCCCACCCTCGGGAGGACCTGGCACTTGGTTTAATGTTGTCACCCTCTGGAGAATCTTCATTTTATCTTTGAACTTGAATTTGTAAGTGAGGTCTGACTTGTGAGCAGAAGAGATAGGCACCTCATGAGTATCTGCCAGTCCTTATCGTCCCATTCACATACAGCACCTGCCTCATGGCACAGAATTTCAGCAGCCATGGGCAGAGCACGAGGTAAGTGTGTGACATCTACAAACTACGTAAATGAAGGGGGAGGGGCAGTTGGCGCTGACAGCTTTGAGAGGTTAAGCCATTTTCATTTGAACCAGAACTGGCTTTGAACACAGAAAGAGGGCAATGGCATTCTAAGTATAAACAACCAACGAACCGTGCGACATCTTCCCCTGTTCTTGTTCTGACCCTTAATTACCCAGCTACTTCAGTGAAGATGATAGTGTGGAAGGAACCAAAGAGACAAGACAACCCTCGGTCTCTTTCCCTTTCAGTCGTTTCTGACTCAGCAGTTAGTGAAAGGTAGAGGGTGTTGGTAGAACTGAAATAAAAACCGTTGAGGCCGGGCTGGGTGGCTCAGCCTGTCATCCCAGCACTTTGGGAGGCCGACGTGAGTGAATTTCCTGAGCCCGCGGGTTCAAGGCCAGCCCAGGCAACTTGGTGAGACCTCATCTCTACAATAAATAAAAAACTAGCCAGGTGTGCACATGCCTGTAGTTCCGGCTACTCGGAAGGCTGAAGCGGAAGGATCGCCAGAGCCCAGCAAGTCAACGCTGGGGTGATCGTGAGCATGCCACTGCACTCCCACCTGAGCGACAGAGTGAGACTCCAACTCAGACAAAACAAACAAACAAACAAACAAAACCACACACACGCACAAGTTGAGGTCGTTTTGTGCAGCATTTCCACTATTCTAGCCAACATGAAACGCATGTGCAAGATGTATATACAATGTGTGTGTGGTTGTGATGATTCTACATAGATAAATGCTCTTCATGTTTGCATTTAAAAGTGATCTTCCCCAATATAAGGTCGAATGCTAAAAATTATACTAATAATTCGATATTTGAATGTTTCACGTAGAATGGCACTAAATAGCAATTTTTAAGTGCCCGCAGTGAGTCAAGAGCGAGATCACAGAGGAAAGGAAAAAGTTTTCTATTTCTATACATTGAAGGGCATCTTTTCCTGCTTTCTGAGCCAGGGACCCTGCATTTTCATTTTGCTCTGGTCCCCACAAAGGTAGCTGGCCCTGGAAAGGAATTTCTGGAGCTGGTACTATCAGGTGCTATGATCATATTGCATCCACCAGGTAAGTGCCAGTCTCACAAGTGCTGTGTGGACATTGGTAAGAGAGGCTGTGTGGATCACCATTAAGCTGTATCCTGTCTCTGATACATGCTCCTCTGGCCATGACCTTGAGTTTCAATTTCAAGCCTCAGTTTCTCCAGCAGCAGTGTGGGAACAGTGCAGGTGTCTATGAGAATTAAATGGTCTAAAGTATGCTAACATGCTGAGTAATTGTTACATATCTATGCTCACGTAATGACTTGTGATTGTTATTGCATGCACACCCCCACAGCGGTTGTTGCAGCCCAGGGCAGACCAGTTCATGGGAGGAGCCGGGCTGGTGGTTTATTGATGGACAGAGACCAGCTGCTGTCTATCTTGAAGCTTCTCATGGAGACTGCATCCTTTCTGCAGAGTTTTGTGAAGGGGAAGTGACTTCTTGTTGCCTCCAAAGAATGAGGATGAGAGCACTGCCAGGAAGGTTTGGGAAGACTGACAAGACATCAGAGTCTCAACACCAGAGACTAAGCACCACTGAGTCAAAATCCTCTGCCCAAAGCTCAAGTGAATCCTTGATGACCCCCCCAGCCAAACTCGCCAGTTGAAAAGTTCATGTGAACTTTGGGGTTTTGTGCAAAACATGCAATCAGGTCAGTTTTCGGGTTCCATAACAAAAGTTCTTCCCAGCCTGGTGACCACAAGCCAGGCTGACATCTGTAAGTGCATTTCCATGGAAAAAGAAGGCACTGCTTAATTGCATTAGGAGAACTGTACCACATTCCGTGGGAGAACACTGACATGCTTTGACAAGCATAAGGAAAACTTACTCCTCTCCGTGCTGTGTCCATTTTCTGTGGGGTCATGGCCATTACCGTGGAGATGGCTGCAAAGAAAAACTAGAGTTTATTCCCCTGTTGAAAACCAAATCGGCAGTTCTTTCTTGGGAGTGATCACAACCACCACCCAGCATGCTGCCACCCAACCATCCTACTGCCTTCCAGTCACAAGGATTGTAATTCTGTTCCACATAATGCCCATATGGCTTAGAATCTCCCTGGAGTGAGAAGGGTGCTAAGTGAGGGTAGAATCTCCGGATGGAGAGCAAGAGCAAAGAGGTCGAAATAACACATATTGCTGATTCAGTGTTGTTTGCTAGCCAGAAAAAGAGAGAAAGAATGTGGAGTGAAATCCTTCAAAGACAGTCTTTCAAAGTGCACACAGACTCTAGGGAAAGTGTTTTAGGAAGGAAGTCGAAAATCATAGATGTTTCCAACAGGAAAATTGTATAAATGGACATTTCCTAAAAGGGGAGTGTTTAACTGCACTTCATGAAAGCTAAGAACCCTATTTCTGTAACAAGGATAATATTTTGCAAATATTACATTTCTAACTTTTCGGTTTCCTCTTAAATCACCTTCCCCTGCCGCCTTCCACCTCCAAGGCTGAGGCACGAGGCTTATGGCCCCAGGGATGCCGCCTAGAACAAAGAGGCCATTGATCAGTTTGAATCTCAAAGCTGACTTTCTTGACCTCTTAAGCAAGAAAATAGTCTTCAAAGCTAGGCATTGTTGAGAAGGAAAGGGATTTTCTAAATTCCTTTAGCTCCCATTAGTATATAAAGAGCCATACCTGGTGGAATAGATCATAGAGATTTACTATATGCCATCAGGATAGGATGTCCAGGGGTGGAAAGCCACTGCCTTCAGCCCGAGGGTTTGAATGAAGAAGGCAGAGGGCAAGGAAGTCAAGGGAAGCCCAGCATGTCCCCAACTTGGCTTTCCAGTGCCCTGGAAAGGGGCATGTTAGACCGACCGAGGGGAAGGCTGCGAATGTCAGAGGCCAGTGATGCACTTCTTGTCACGCCACTCTGAGGATTTAGGGAAAGACTACAAGCCTTAAGGAGAAGTCCTGTGGGGTGGGGAGGGGACATGGCAACAGTGAAAGTAGAGAGTCTGTGAGCCTAGAACAGTGCTCCTAGGTCCCTAGCACCCTAGGGATGGCACATCTGGAATCCAGGGTATGGAGAGGTGAAGGTGCTAAAAAGACTGCCTGGATGGATGGCCACCATGCTCAGGATGAAGCGGTCAGAAGAGGCCTGGAGATCAGAAAACATGTCCAGAAGTGCTGGCATGTCACCCCGGAAGTCCAGCTGGGCAGTGATCGCCAGTACGAGAAGCTGGCCAGATCGGCCGCTTTGCAGCAAAGACCAGCAAGAATCTGGAGGATCCCACATGGCCACCCTTTTCCTCTCCACCAAATTAAACCACCCCAGAACCATCCTGGAATGGAAAATGAGCTTTTACCTAAAGAGGAAGAGCTTTCTAAAGCAGAACAGTTAAACTAGCTCTGGAAGAGACCTAAACTTCTAGCCAATAAGCTATGGAAATTAAAATTAGAACACTTAGCTTAGAGGAGACCGACATAGCATCCCTTGGCAAGGAAGGGAGTGTCTACGAAGACCAGACAGGCGGTAGGAAACACAGAGACGATTTGCTGTTGCACATCTGAGTGGAGTGTGAGTGAATTTGTGACCCTGCAACATCTTTATTCCTCACTGCTTCTTACCATTCTATCGAGTGTGCACATGTCGGCTTCCTTTAAGTCAAAGCAAATTTGGTGTTTGGAAGTGTCCTCCGGGAAGCCTAGGGGCACAAGAAACTTGCTTTAAAGTCCCAAAAAGGCAACAGCAATTTGAAGTTTGCAAGATATCCTCTTGAGGAGTCCTCAATGCTCACATCACTTGAATTACAATCAAAGCTGCTGGGAAGACTTGCTGCGCTCCAGAGTGCTCCACGGAAAAGTGGGGGTCAGCATTCTTTTGGGGGGAGGACCGTGTGGCCAACTGTTAGGAGGAAGTGGGAGACGTGGAACGAGAATCACAAGAGCCTGACTGCTCTTCTCAATGACCCCACGATGTGGTGAAGCAAACCAGGCAGACCCAGGATTGCACAGAAGAAAGACCACAGTGTGTGGTGCGAGGCAGCTAGCAACGGTCGGTGAGCAGGGCTCCACTTCCAGCCACACCTATTGTACCAAGCCCGCTCCTGTCCCAGTTGTGTAGAGCGTTGTTTCTGTGGCTCTGCTCACATGGCCCAGGCATAGCCCCAGGAAACTTTCAAGGACATCAGAGAGCTGAACTTCAAGGGCAACGATTCGACAGAGCAGAATGTGAGGGACAGAGTCAGGATAACAGTTGCAGGAGTTGAGTCAGCTCTGCGGCGCTAAACTGTCATTGACACCTACTCTATAAATCAAAAAAATCAGCCGGGCATGGTAGCGCATGCCTGTAGTTCCGGCTACCCAGAAGGCTGAGGTGGAAGGATCGCCGGACCCCAGCAGGCCGAGGCTGCGGTGGCCAGGAGCGGCCACTGCACTCCAGTCTGGGTGACGGAGTGAGGCTCCAACTCAAAAAAAGAAAAAAAGAAAGCTACTCTACTGCTACAGACTGTTTTTACTGAGCCACCCATACCTGCCTCTGCCAACCCTCATTGATTTTCAGCAGTTTCTGAAAATCATGCTCAGTACAGGAAAAGCTCAACTTCTTACAAAACACACAGAGCATCAGAAAGGTTCAACTAAAGGTTATGGCAGACTTGAGCATTGAGGATTAGAGTGTGACCTGGTCTATTTTATTGCTGAAC
>CAUYQG010071820.1:0-17551 GCA_963574415.1 Tarsius wallacei | reverse complement strand
TGTGTGTGTGGGGTGTGTGTGTGTGTGTGTGTGTGTGTGTGTGTGTGTGTGTGTGTGTGTGTGTTTGAGTTGGTGTCTCAATCTGCCACCCAGACTGAAGTGCAGTGGCACCATCATGGCCCATTGCAGCCTTGACTTCCTGGGCTCAGGCGAGTCTTCCACCTTAGCCTCCCCAGTAGCTGAGACTATAGCGCATGGCATCACGCTCGGCTAATTTTTTTATTTTGTGTAGGGGATGATGTCTCGCTATGTTGCCTAGGCTGGTCTTGAACTCCTGGGTTCAAGCAATCCTCCTGCCTTGTCCTCCCAAAGTGCTGGGATTACAGGTCTGAACCACCATACCCAGCCTACTGTGTGTTTTGTAAGAGCAGTTCCTTCTCTTGAAAGGAACAAAAGTTATTTTCTTCCTAATAAACCTCTGAGATTCTATATAACTAAAACTTTTTAAAAGCCTAGTAGTTCTTTAGGAAATTTAAATATGGATGTTAAACTTTTAGAATTTTAATGCCCTAAAGTTTTATTTATATTCATAAATTTATATTTTGATTGATTGAGTCAGGGTCCAGGCTGGCATGCAGTGGCATGATCATAGCTCACTGCAGCCTTCAACTCCTGGCCTCAAGCGATCCTCAGCTTCTTGAGTAGCTAGGACTACAGGTGAGACCCCCATGTCCAGCCAATTTTTTATTTTTCATAGAAATAAGGTCTTGTTATGTTGCCCAGGCAGGTCTCAAACTCCTGCCTTCAAGTGACCCTCCTGCTTTGGCTTCCCAAAGTGCTGGGATTACAAGAGTAAGGCACTGTGACTGGCTGATCATTATTATATCTTCATTTGATGACACCAGAAAGGATGTTTCCATTCCATTAGGCTTCCAACCCATCAATATTTTTGGATCATCTATTGGGGGTAAATATCTGTGCTTGGCCTTTTGCAGGGCAAAGCTCCCACGGACGGGGATGGAGCATCACAAAGTTCAATTATAAGGTTTCCTCCATGTAATGGGAATGTGATCACTGAAACCTTCAGGCTTATGGCATCCCAGCTCCATATCCAAGGTAAATGAGAGTGGTTCTTATTCCCAGCACCCATATATATGATTCTCAGAGATTCACTCTGACTGGGCTTTTGGGGTTTATATCTCCCTCCCCCACAAGTCTGGAAAGTAATCAGTTCTAGCAGGCACATTTACAGACCACACCCGGCATCTGGACATCTGGCCATAGCTGTGCTGATAGCAACCCGGAAGTCCCTTTCACCGCAGCATCAGCTGTGCCTTTCAGCTTGGGTTCTCAAGTCTGCAAAAACTGTTTTGTGTGGAAGCAGTGAAAGCGCCTCTTCCTCTACTTACTGTGACCCACTGTCACAAGGGCACACATTCAGGACTGCTTTTGCCCCCAAATCCTACAGAGTTTATCATAAAACTGCTTTCCTAATCATTTTAACCCTTCTCCTTTTATCCATGGGGCTTAGACCTGGTTCTAAGGGAGTGAGGCTGTGAAACAAATTTGAGTAACCGATTCCTTTCTGGGGACAGCTCCTCACATAGCAAAGGCCCTGTCACTGTGCTAAGTTTGATTCTCTATTCTTTCTTTTTTTAGAGACAGAGTTTCACTCTGTCGCCCAGGCTGGAGTACAGTGGCACAGTCTTGGCTTACTGAAGTCTTGATTTCCTGACCTCAAGTGATCCTTCTGCCTCAGTCTCCTGAGCAGCTGGGACTATAGGTATGTGCCACCACGCTGATTAATTTTTTTAAATTTTTGTAGAGATAGGGTCTCTCTATGTTGTTTAGGCTGGTCTCAAACTCCTGACCTCAAACAATCCTCCTACCTCGGTCTCCTAAAGCACTAGGATAACAGGTATGAGCCATGGCACCTAAGTCTCTATGTTTGTGGGATGACTTCATTTCTAGAAGGTGCCTCAAGCTGTGTATGAATCTGGGCCCTTACAGTTGCATGAGTCAGAAACCCAAGTCAACTAGCTTAAGGGGACAGGGGGAAGAAAAGGAAATGAACTTACCTGTGTTATTGGGAAATCTAGGGGTGAACTTCAGGCATGGAGAGATCAGGGTCCCACAAAATGTTATCAGGGCTTTCTCTATTTCCAATTCTTAGCTCTGCTTCTTTCTCTACTTGACCTCATTCTCTTCTGGTTTATAAGGGTTTCCTCCATGTGATGGGAATGTGATTGCCGAAACCCTCAGGCTTATAACATCTCAGCTCCATATCCAAGGTAAATGAGAGTGGTTCTTATTCCCAGCACCCACATGTATAATTCTCAGAGACTCACTCTGACTGGGCTTTTTGGGTTTATATGCCTGTCCCTTGAACAAATCAGTGGCTAAATGGATGAGGTAGCTGAATCAAATGCTGTGGTCGATCACCTGTCTTCAAGATGGCTCCCGGTGATCCCTGCCTCTTGGTATTTATGCCCTCGTATAACATTCTTCCACATTGTATCAGACTGGTCTGTGTGACCAATAGAATAAGGCAATTGTGTTGGTGTGTGACTTCTGATGCCAGGTTATGCAAATTCCTCGTGGTCTTTCTCTGAGATCATACCCTCTGGGAGAAGCCAGTTGCCACATCCTTAGGAGAGGCCTATGTGATAAGGAACTAAGATCTCCTGCCAACAGCCCTGTGAGTGAGCCTGGAAGTGAATTATTCAGCCACAATCAAGCCTTCAGGTGACTGTAGTCCCATCTGAACTACCACCTCATGAGACACCCCAAGCTAGAACCTCCCAGTTGTCACTTCCAAATTCCTGATTTTTAGAAACTGTGAGATAAAAAATTGTTAGCTGTTATAAGTCACTGAGTTTTGAGGTCATTTGTTACATAGCAATAGATGACTTGAGCATGTGTGAACCTTTGTGGTCAGGGAAACCAGTTGATATAATTGGATGCCCCGCCAGAACCAGAACCAAATAGAATGGGACAAGTGGCGTTTCTTAAAGGAAGCCGTAATGCTAAATAGGAAAAATAGAGATCCTGCTGATCCTTGGAAGGCTAAAATAAGAACTGTCCAAGACCATCCCTCGTGCAGGTAGACATTCAGCTGACTGCCAGGCCTACAAACCTGCCAGGAAGGCCTGAAGCTCATCAGTGGACAGGATCCAGGCTCTAGTTACTACTACTGCTGCTGCTGCTACTAGAAGAGTAATTATCAAATGTACTAAATTATTCCTGGTCCTAATTTTCCCTGTTACCAAGAAATTGGGCTTTGGTGGTGGCTGTGTGACCATGGACAAGTAACTTCTCTAGGACTCAGTTTCCTCATCTGTATAATGAGGTAACAGGTATGTCTACCTCTCAGCGTGATGATGAGGATTAAAGGGATGTACATGCTTATCCCAGTACTTCCCACTTGATGAATCCCAATATTGGCTGTTAATACTATTTATATTTGTAGTATGCTAAACAATGTGCAATCCCTGGAATCTGAGAATGCCACTTTATGTGACAAAAACTTTGCAGATGTAAGCTAAGGAGCCTGAGGAGGGGGAGATTATCCTGGATTATCTGGATTCATCCTAAATGTAATAACAAGGGTTCAGGTTCTTGTGATTTAAGAGGGAAGCAGAAGGAGATTCTGCATATACATGAGAGGAAAAGGCAATGTGATCACAGAGGCAAAGGCAGGAACAATGGGAATGCAGCCACTGGAAGCTGGAAAAGGCAAGGAATGGATTCTCCCCTAGGGCCTCCAGAGGGAAGTTCCTTGATTTCAGCCCAGTGAACTGATTGCAAACTTCTGGCCTCCAGAACTATAAGAGAATCAACTTCCGTGGTTTTAATACACTAAGTTTGTGGTAACTAGTTACAGGAGCCATAAAAAATGAATACAGTATTACTATCTAAAAAGCCACCTGCAGCTGTCCAGTCCACGGCAGACAGTATTACATAAGATATAGAAACAGGAGTGATTTAGAAATTAGTTAGGACTTTTCACTGTTTCTGACCTTCTCTATTAAATATATAGGAATATTCCATATTACAGAAATGCATACATTCACTTTTACTTTACAAGCTAAAGAGATAAGAGAAAATTTGGTTTACAGTTCTACAGAGGGAGGAGAAATTTAAAAATGGTACTTATGCTTTCTTACTACCAATCACATAAACTTCCAGGCACTTACTCTCCTAAAAACACACACACACACACACACACACACACAAAACAAAACTTTAAATTGTTTTAACACACTAGTTTTGGATCTCTTTTCTGACAATCTTTTTTTTTTTTTTTTGGAGTTGGGGTGTCCCTCTACCACCCAAGCTGGAGTGCAGTGGCACAATCATGGCTCACTGCAGCCTTGACCTCCTGAGCTCGAGCAATCCTTCTGCCTCAGCCTCCCAAGTAGTTGGGACTATAGGCACGCAGCACCACTCCTGACTAATTTATTTTTCTTTTTACTTTTTTTAGAGACAAGAGCTTGCTATGTTGTCTAGGCTGATCTCGAACTCCTGGGCTCAGGCAATCCTCCCACCTCGGCTTCCCAAAGTGCTGGGATTACAGACGTGAGCCACCAAGCCCAGACTGACAATCTTCTTTATAATGCTTCTTTATCAACTTATTGTTATCACCTTCCAATTTGGGTAGACTGAAAATATCGCTAGTAAAATGTGTCAATGGAGCAAAGATTCATCTACACTGTCTATTCAAATTCCACTTGCAGGCTTCTATTTCAAGAAAGTAATTAAAATCGACTACAACAGCTTGAATTCTCACTGAATATAGTCTTTGCAGGCCAATCTCTTTGGGGGATTCCATTTAAATTTTATTTTAATTACAAATTTCATCTAATTAAAACTCTAACTCTGTGCTTCTTCTACTCTTTATGACTTGACATTCCAAGGGTGGACCTGATACCAATTGCTTTGTATGTGCATTGTGCTTATGCTTTCCTGAGCACTTTCAGGCAGTTCCTGGGTGCACAAAATTAGAATTTGTGCCTTACAATTTATATTGTCTGGGGGGCTCTTTCCAGCAAATGTTGCCTTCACGGATGGGAGAGCTGAGTTCTAATGTCTGACTTCTCACCAGGTCACCTTATCCTGGGTGCTAGGGCAAAGTCTATTGGAACTGCGGGGCACAGTCGCCTGAGTGTTACACTGACAAAAGCCCAGATGGTACAGTCAGAGACAGCAGCTCCTGCTGCTCATTGAGATTTAATTGTTGTGTGTGGATACCAAAAATAGAAATAGATTCTACCTTTCTCATTGTGGTTTCCCACTAATGACATAATGATGGAGCGAATGTCAAAATTTCCAGAGCTTACAAATCCTGATTTCACAGTAATTGAGTTGCTTTAAAATTGTCAGGACAAAGGAGGTAGTTGTGAGAAGCACAAACATAGCAGAAGCTACAGCAGACAAAAGAGAGAGGAACATAGCCATATGCCCAATATGTAGACACTATATGTGGTAGCTGGGTAGGCCAAGGCCCGCATGTGTGTGAGGAGATCGGAATGTGAGGTCTTTCTAAATAGCAAATGATATGCCATGATTTCCATGTTTGTGGCTTCTAGGTCTTGATGCCCTTATCTCCCGGATGCTGAAGCTTTATCATGACTTTTAATCTGTGGCCAAAGGCAGTAACGGGCCAAATGCAACTTACCATCTGTGGCTGACTCCACTTTTGGGTTTGTGCTCAGTTTGTTCTAAATTGGAAATAAGATTACATTTAAAGATAACTGACTGCTCAGAGAATTGGTGGATAGTAGGTGAAGGGAAGGTCCTTGAAGCCACCAAGATCCTTCCACTATGCCACGTTGCTTGCCCTAGAGGCAAGATACAGATTTATCATGTAACCCATCACTCACTAGAAAACTCCAAGGCAATACAAGGAGGCAGGTTACAGAGAGCTAATAATATTCTTTCAAATGATCTGTGTAGCTACTACCACATCTAATAATTATAATTAAACTTCATTAACGACCATGCCTGTAACATTGACTTTATGGTTGAACTGAAGTGCACCTTTGAATGCTCTATAATGAAAAGGTTTGTTAAACAAATTAATAGTGCCGACAAGATTATTGAGTAGAGAGGCTGTTTTCAATTTCTTTAGAGGCAACCATTTACATGCCACATGTAAACATTTGATATGATAAATATAAGCACTAAATCAGTATGCTGGTGGCAAAATTTGTATCTGTTTGCTAAAATTGGTTTCCTGGAAAATGCATTATTAGTCTAATTACATATGCTGTGCATTCTTGAAAGCACGAACACTTTGCTTTAGATCAAAATATTCCTTCTGTTCTATAAGCAAATATGCAGTTATGACCTCAATGTAGTTACTGAATTTGACTATTTCTAAAGTAATAGAAGTCTAGCCTAAACATCTCATTTTATAAATGAGTAAATTGAGGTGTAAAAGTTCAAATGATGGAAATATACATAATCTTGTCTATTAGGTTATTGTCAGACTTGGGCAGTTCTCTCACAAGTACAAAGAAGGTTCAAAGTCATTGGCATTTTCTTGCTGCTACTGCTACCACTATTTCTGTAATCTGTTTCGCCCCCCTCCCCACAAGTTTGGGTAGGGTCAATTGGCACTTGGCATGCATTTTCCACCACCTTCTCATGGATATTCCATACTGCAGGGGCTAGAAAGCTAAAAAATCTACATTCTCCTTGGTCCTTTCTTATTAGAGTCGATTCTGCCACTCATTTGGACTTCGGAAGGTAGAAGTGAGATGGAAGCCATCTTCCTGCTGCTTCAGTGTTACTGCTGGCAGGCACAATGCTGGAGACATGGGGTTTTCATGCACCCAAGATCCAGGGTCTCATCAACCTCCTGATGTTAAGAGGTTGTATAACCATGGAAAATAGGTTTTAGCTGTGTATCCAATCATTACAGTAGCAGCCTCCAACTCTTCACTTTCTCCTTCCCTGCACAGTGCTATCTGGCCTCCCAGGCAAAAGCAGTCACTAGGACTTCTCCTTTCCCCTGTCAGCTGCTCTGGGCTGCTCTAGGACAGCTGAAGGACCCAGATCTCCATGCCCACCTTACCCCCTCTACTCCCAGTAAATGAAAACTGGTGGGGGGCCCTGGAAGATTTCGTTTTTCTCTTGCAAAAAAAACCCAAAATTGTACATCATTTCTGAAAAAAGAATCTTCCTCATAATACAACGTTGACTAGAGGACATGGAAAAACTTATGGAGGCCCTTGAAAACTTTTGCACTTGATCTGGTAAGAAAAGGGGAGCAACTAAATGTTTTTAGCATGAAAACAGTGGTGTTTTGGAAAGATGAGTCTAGCAAGAATTAGAGGAGAAGAAGCTCGAGTAAGGTAAACCAGTTAGGAAGCTATTCTGGTAGAGCAGTCATTCATTCATTCATTTGACAAATACTTACCAAGCTGTTATTACTCCCCGGGTATTGCACCAGATGCTGAGGATACCAAAGCAAGATACAACCCTGCCTGTGAGAAGCTTACAGGAATTAAGCAAGAAATGACAATCCAGAGTAGTTACCGCTAAATGGAGGATACTATAAAAACACAAGGACAGCTAGTGAAAGCAACATTGAAGGTGACAACTAAAGAATGAGTCAGAAGTCATCATGGTGACATGGTGGGAAGGCCACTCAGACAGAAGGAAGAGCACTTTCAAAGAATGAGCTCTTTTGAGAAACTGAAAAATTCAGTTATGTCTAGAGCCTCTGAGTTAGAAGACAAGAAAGAGAAGGGGAGAATGGGGATAGATAATGTGGGAGAGAGAGAAAGAAGCCTTAAAGGACTCTTCAAGCCTGTTTAGGAGTTTAGAATGTCTCTTAGGAGCAATGGCAATGGCATGGTTACATTTGCATTGTGGAAGGTCATTCTGCCTGCAATGTGGAAAACAGATAGAAGGGGAGGAAACTGGAGGTTGAGGGACCAGCTGGGAGGTTGCTGCCAGAGGCCAGGGAATCTCTTCCCTGTGGCCTAGATTCGAGCAATGGCAGATGGCAATGGAAGGGACCCAAAGCACATTTTACAGAGGGATCTTCATGACATTCCTTTGTACCATTCTTTTCTTTTTTCCTTTTTATTTTTGAGTTAGGGCCTCGCTATGTTTCCCAGGCTGGGAGTGCAGTGGTATGACCATGGCTCACCACAGCCTCAACCTTTTGGGCTCAGGCGATCCTTCCACCTCAGCCTCCCAAGTAGCTGGGACTACAGGTGTGTACCACCACACCCAGCTAATTTTTAATTTTTTTTTTAGAGACAAGGTCTTGCTATATTGTCCAGGCTGGTCTCAAAATCCTGGGCTCAAGCAATCCTCCTGCCTCTCAGCCTTCCAGAGTACTGTGATTAGAGGCATGGACCACCATACCTGACCTCTTTTTCTCTTTTTCTAAACTAAAATATTTTAAAACAAATCTCAGACATTATGACATTTAACCTCTAAAATCTTTAGTGTGCATATCTATGGCCAGGTGTGGTGGCTCACACTTATAATCCCAACACTTTGGGAAGCCAAGGAGAGAGGATTTCTTGAACCCAGGAGTTCATGACTAGCTTGGACAACATAGCAAGACCTCGTCTCTACACAAAAATCAAAAAATTAGCCAGGTGTAGTGGTGCACGCCTGTAGTCTCAGCTACTTGGGAGGCTCAGGCAGAAAGGTCTCCTGAGCCCAAAAGGTCGAGGCTTCGGTGAACCCTGATTATGTCATTGCACTCCAGCCTGGGTGACAGAGTGAGATCCTGACTCAAAAAACAAACAAAATCCTTTAGTGTGCATATCTAATAATTGAGAATGATTTCTCATAACTATAATACCATTATCATATCTAATGAAATTAATAAGAATCCCTTAACATCATCTAATACTCATGTAATATTCAAGCTCCACAATGGTCTCAAAAATGTCCCTCCCCACTTTTTTTTTGTTTTGAGACCAGGTCTCACTCTCTGGCCCAGGTTGGAGTTGCATAATCTTGGTTCACTGAAGCCTCAAACTCCTAGGCTCAAGTGATCCTCTCGCCTTAGCCTCCAGAGTACCTGGTACTACAAGCATGTACCCATGCCTGGCTAATTTATTATTTTTTTAATGGAGACAGGGGTCTCACTATGTTGCCAGGCTGATCTTGAACTCCTTGTCTGTAGCATTCCTACTCCCTCAGCATCCCAAAGCCATCCCAAAGTGCTAGGATTACAGGGGTGAGCCACTGTGCCCAGCTGCCTTTTTTTTTTTTTAACAGTTAGTTTATTTGAATCAGAACCTAAACAAGGTCCTCACAATGTTTTTGTTATGTCTCTTAAATCTGTTTTACTTTACGACAATCTTTCCTCCTTTTTGTTTCATGTCATTGATTTGTGGCAACAAACAGGCCAGTTGTCTTGTGGAATTTTCCACTTTCTAAATTACACTGATTGCTTTATTACGATGGTGTTCAACCTGTTCCTTCATCCTCTGTATTTCTTCTAAAGTAGAAGTTAGATCTTGGCCTGATTGGAATCAAGTTCAATAGTTTGGAGAATACAGTATTTCATAGGCAACACTGTGCACTTCCTATTCCTTCACATCAAGAGGCGGACAATGTTTGTTATCCCTCCTTTGGACTGACCAGTGGGTTCAGGTGATAACAGTCTGATCCAACTACTGTAGAGATGTTTGTCCTTTACAAACAGTGAATAATTAGTGGGGTGATACTTTGGCACCTTGATAATGTCTAATTCCATGGCAACCTTTCCTCTAATGGTTTTAGCATCCCTCGATGATTATTACCTGCATCAGTTATTTCATTAGGAGTGTCAAAATGGTGATTTTGAGCTGGGTGCAGTGGCTCATGCCTGTAATCCCAGCACTTTGGGAGGCCTAAGCAGGAGGACCACTTGAGTCCAGGAGATCGAGACCAGCACAAGCAACATAGCAAGACCTTGTCGCTACCAAAAATTTAAAAATTAGCCAGGCATGGTGGTGCATGCCTGTAGTCCCAGCTGCTTAGGAGGCTGAGGCAGTTCGATCCCCTGAGCCCAGGGGTCTGAGGCTGTGCTGAGCCATGATCACACCACTGTACTCCAGCCTGGGCGATAGAGTGAGACCCCAACTCAGAATAAAAAAATAATGATTTTGTAATTCTGTCATTCCTCCTTGCTTATTAGCTGCAATTCTTCTGTAAATAACTTTTCCCTCCATCTGTTGGGATTATTTGGCAATTCTAAAATAGGATTAAACTGCAGTTGTTTTACAAAAGGCATGAGCTTCCCCCCCAAGAAGTAGAGACTAGTCATTTGTACATTCATTTCATGTATCACCAATCTCCAAACTCATCTTGCCCTGACAAAACTCCATGATGATTTTGTACATTTTTTGGTATTGCAGTCCTTATTCCCTTCCTTGATATACTGTCATAATTTTTCCTATAATACCTTGTTTTTCATAATATTTTAGTTTAAGTAGTTTAATTCATGTATTTATTTTGAGCTCTTTAAGTAACCTTTAATGAGTAGGTAGATTATGACCCTTCTTTCATTTTTATCCAGAAGGAAACAGAGTCCCAGAAGTGCTAAGTACCTTAGGATTAATTTCCCAATTTGGCCAGGCACAGTGGCTCAAGCCTGTAACCCCAGCATTTTGGGAGGCCGAGGAGAAAGGATTGCTTGAGCACAGGAGTTCAAGACCAGCCTAGGCAACATAGTGAGTCCTGGTCTTCACAAAAATTTTTTAAAAAATTAGCCATGTGCGGTGGCATGCACCTGTAGTCCCAGCTACTTGGGAGGCTGAGGTGGAAGGATCACCTGAGCTCAGCAGTTGGAGATGCTGAGCATGCCACTGCACTCCAGCCTGGGCGACGGACTGAGATCCTGACTCAACAAACAAACAAAAACAAAAAACAAAAACAAAACAAAAAAAAAAGAAAAGAAAAGATTTCCTAATTAGTTCTGTTCCAGAGAGGAGGTGAGGTCTGATCGCAGCCTGACTCGAACCAGGCTGCTCCTGGGACACAGATGTTCCTGCTTTGGCTCTGTTTTTTGGGCTTGCAGGTGTGTGTTGACTGGATTTGGATTCACGTCACACTGACCCTAGCCTTGCAGTGGAACCTAGTAAAAGCACTTGAAGAAAAACAACAACAACAAAAGACTTCCCAATTGGTAAGAGACTCAGAAATGGATCCAGGGTTTTCTGACAACAAATACAATGTTTTCTCTATGATATGACTTTTTTCTTCTATAACATTTTCTACTTTTCAGAGGATTAGTCAGGTTGAACTACAAAAATGAATTTAAAACAAAAAGCATTTTAGTGTGAAGCTTTAAAAGATTTTCTTCGAATAAGGAAAAAGAAAAAACCAATCTTACCACTCCTCATTTAATATTCTTAAATGTCTTTAAAATTGCAAAGTTAACATTTATTAAAAGTATGGTTTAAAAAGCAAAGCCTACTCTTAAACCTCAGACTTGGTATTTTCTTTAGTTTCTTCTCCAAACCATAGTATTTATTTCTATCTGAAAATAACAAATTTTGATTTTTTTTTTTACTGGTACTCTAAAATATGAGGCAAAATTACACTGGCATGCTTCATATGTTTTTGAGTGAACTATGCTCCTTTGTAATATCCACATGAAAATTTTCTAAATTACATAGAGAAAACTGTACCAAAATATGTTCTTTATTAGCTTATTCTTGAACTAATGTAGGCAAATGCATGAACGTTTTTAAATTATTAGTCTATTGATAAGAAACTTGGCATATACTGTTCCACATAATTGGTGTTCTCAGAGTTTTTTTCTTGTATCTCTTCTTCTTCAACTACATGGTCTCCTTATATGATCCCAGACTCTCCTGTGGCTTCAACTTCTAGGTGCCAGATTATAACTGACAACATTTTAACTCCAGTTATGACCAAAGCTCTTCACTAAAAATTCTCTGAGACTACTTGATACCTCTCCCCTGACGTCTCAGTGAAAATGAACATAGAGTCCTTTCTTCTACCACTGGCACCTGTCCTTTCTCTTCTATTCCCTGTCCAAATCCTATAGGATCTTCTCTATTTCCAGGACTACTACCTTATCCAAGTCTTTGTCTCTGGCATGGTTTGTCCCAAGAGCTTTTTATGTGATCTTTTGGTCGCTTGCCTTTCTTTACTCTAACCCATCATTCACACTGCTCTCATAGTTTCCATCTTGAAACCAAATCTGATTGTCTAATTGTTTTTTTGTTTTTTTGTTTGTTTTTGCTTAAAAACCTTTCTTGGAGGTTTCCAGTCTGGGATGTAAGGAGTTTGAAAACTGTCACTCCATTCTAACAAGAAAGGGGTGAACAAACTAAAAAATCAACAACTCTTCTTAGATTCATCAGAGAAGTTAAGGTCACAGGGCAAATAGCTGCCCCCAACATTAGAGACACAGGCAGATAGATACAGAGAATTACAACTTAATGGAATAGAAACCTCCAGTGCTAAGGTAGGAATACTTGAACTACAATTGACAAGCTCAGTGTGGACAAGTCTGAGAGGTAAAAACTCTAGTGGGGGAGGAGCAATCATAGGGGAGTCCCTACACTTTAGCAAGTTTTACCTCCAAGGACTTAACAAGGTTCTCACATTGAATACCTAAGAATTCCCTCATGTGTCCAGCAGGGGCAGGGGAAAAAGAATCAATTTGAAATACATCAGAGCATTCGGTTCTTCCTAACAAGGTTTGTCCTCAGGAGAAACTGTTTTATCAAAGCTGAACTGACCTGGGGGAAGGGAAATACTCAAGTGTAGCCCATTCTAGCCATCTTTTCCCACAGAAGGTGTGGAGGGGGAGGGGTACTGAGAAACACTTGTGAAGCTGACAGTTCAGAGTCACAGGTTCACTAAATGACCGAGACCTATTCATATGATTATAGACTACTTCCTCTCCTACCACAATTTACCAATACATTACTAAAGGCCCATTTACCAAGTTCCTTTTACACAGCACATCATGGCCAGCTATAAAAAATAATTTACAAGGCATAATAAAAGGCAAAAAAACACAATTTGAAGAGACAGAGCAAACACCGGAAATAGACTTAGATGTAACAGGGATGTTGGAATTATCAGACTGGGAATTTAAAACAACTGTGATTAATATGCTAAGGGCTCTAATGAATAAAGTAGACAGCATGCAAGAACAGATGGACAATGTAAGCAGAGAGGGAAATTATAAGAAAGAATTTGGAAAAAGGAAATGCTAGAAATCAAAAACACTGTAATAGAAATGAAGAATGCCTTTGATGGACTCATTAGTAGACAGGACACAGCTGAGGAAAGAATCCCTGAGCTTGAGAATATGTAAACAGAAACTTCCAGAATGAAAATGGAAAGAGAAAAAAAGATGAAAAAAACAAAACAAAACAGAATATCCAAGAACTGTGGGACAATTACAAAAGGTATAATATATGTATAATGGGAATGCCATAAGGAGAAGAGAGAAAAGAACAGAAAAATATTTGAAGAACTAAGACTGAGAATTTCCCTCACATTAATGTCAGACAACAAATCACAGATCAAGGAAGCTCAGAGAACACCAAGCAGGATAAATGTCCCCCCAAAACTACATCTTGGCATATCATATTCAAACTGTAGAAAAGTAAAGGCAAAGGAAAAATCTTGAAAGAGCCAGAAGGGAAAAATCCCTTACCTATAAAGGAGCAAAGACAAGAGTAACATTCAATTTCTCAGAAACCATGAAAGCAAGAAGAGAGTGGAGTGAAATATTTACAGTGTTGAGAGAGAGAGAAAAAATCACCAACCTAGAATTCTCTATTTGTGAAATTATCTTCTAAAAGCAAAGGAAAATAAAGGCTTCAGATGAATAAAACTCTGGGAAATTTGTTGTCATAGACCTACCTTGCAAAAAATGTGAAAAGAAGTTCTACAGAAAGAAGGAAAATGATATGGTTCAGAAACTCAGATCGACATAAAGAAAGTAAGAACATTGGAGAAGGAGTAAGTGATGGTGATATAAAAACTTTAATTTTTCTCATTCTTTTTTTTTAACTTTAAAATTTTTTATTTTAAAGATGTGGGGTATAATTCAGGGTTAGGTATACAAATGTTCATTATGGCAGTTTCCCTCAACTGCCCATCCCACCACCCCCTTCCTGGAAGTTTCCCACTACTGCCAGTCCCTTTCTTATAGTATTATGATAATTAATTTATCTAACTGATAACAGTTTGTTAAAAATAATAAAAGCAATCATATACTCAGCTACAAATGCTTATATATAGTTTATATGTAAGTGAAATAAATGGAAGAAATTATATGAGATGGGAGAAAATAGAGTTATTTTGTTGTTATAAGGGATCTGCACTGCCTGTAAAGTGGTATATCGTTAGTTGAAACTGGACTTGTGTTAGTTGTAAATGCATATTGCAAACTCTAAGGCAACCACTAAAAAAAGTGAAAAAAAGAAGTATAATTGATATGCTAATATAAGCGAGAATGTAGTAAGTAATATAAAATGCTAAATTAAAACTAAGATGGGCAGAAAAATTGTGGAAGACCAAACAGTAACAGAGAACAAGGGCAACAAATAGAAAACAGTAATACATATGGCAGATAATAATCCAATCATATCAAGAGTCACTTTAAACATCATGGCATACATACACTTATTAAAAGACAAAAATTGAGTGGATAAAAAACAAGATCCAACTGTATGTTGGCTACAAGAAACCCACTTTAAATATAAAAGATACATATAGACTAAAAGTAAAGGGATGAAGAAAGGCCATGCTAATACTAATCAAAAGAAAGCAGGAGTAGCTGCATTAATTTCAGGCAGAGCAGACTTCAGAGCAAGAAAAACTATCAGGGATAAAGAGGGTCATTACATAATGATAAAGGGGTCCATACCATAAGAATATATAACAATCTTTAATGTGTATATGCCTAACAGAGTATCAAAACATGTGAGGTAGAAGCTGATAGATCTACAAGAAGAAATAGATAAATCCACTATCATAGTTAAGAGACTTTATCACCCCTCTATCAAAAACAGATCCAGCAGGCAGCAAATCAGTAAGGACATAGTTGAACTCAACACTACCGACAATTAACTGGATGGAATTGACATCTAGAGACTATTTCATCCAGCAACAGCAGACTACATTCTTCTTAAGCTCACATGGAACATTTACCAAGATAGACCATATTCTGGGCTATAAAACATACCTAACAAACTTAAAAGAATAGAAACCATGCAGTGTCTGCTCTCAAACCACAATGGAATTAAACTAGAGATCAATAGCAGAAAGGTAGCCAGAAAATCTCCAAATACTTGAAGATTAAACAACATACTTTGAAATAACACATGGGTCAAAGAAGAAATCTCAAGAGAATTTTAAAAAATTTGAACTAAATAAAAATGAAAATACACCTTATTAAAATTTGTCTGATGTAGTGAAAGCAGTGCTTAGAGGGAAATTTACAACATTGAATCAATATATTAAAAAAGAAGAAAGATCTAAAATCAATAATTCAAGCTTAGGAAATTAAAAAAAGAAGAGCAAGTTAAAGTCAAAGCAAGCAGGCAAAGGAATAATAAAAATTAGAGCAGAAATCAGTGAAGTAGAAAACAGGAAATCAATAGAGAAAATAAACAAAACCAAAAACTCATTATTTGATAAGACTAAAAATAATTCAATAAGCCTCTAGCCAGGCTTACTAAGAAAAAAAGAGGGAAGACACAAATTACTAATATCAGAAATGAAAGAGAAGCCATCACTATAAATCCCATGAACATTAAAACTATAGTAAAGGAGGCTGGGCACAGTGGCTCATATCTGTTAACTCAGCACTGTGGGAGGCCAAGACAGGAGGATTGCTTGAGCCCAGGAGTTCAAGACCAGTCTAGGCAATATAGTGAGAAGTCATGTCTACAAAAAAATTAAAAAATTAGCCTGGCATGGTGGCATGCATCTGTAGTTTCAGCTACTCAGAAGGCTGAAGTGGAAGGATTGCCTAAGCTCAGAAAGTTAAGGCTACAGTGAGCCATTATCATGCCACTGCATCCCAGCCTGGGCAACAGAATGAGACCCCAACTCAAAAAAAAAAAAAAGATAATAAAGGAATATTGTGAACAACTCTATGCCCACAAATTTGATAACCTAGATTAAATGGACCAGTTCCTTTAAAAAATGTGCTAAAACTCACATAAGAAAAAATAGACATTCTGAATAGGCCTATATCTATTACAGAAATTGAACTGATGATTAGTAACCATCTGAAACGGAAAACACCATGCCCAGATGGGTTTACTGGTGAATTCTACCAAAAGTGAGAGATAAATTATATCAATTCTCTACAATCTCTTCCAGAAGATAGAAGCAAAGGGAATACCCCCTAATTTATTATACGAGGTTATCATCACCCTAATATCAACTGGACAAAGGTATTACAAGAAAAAAACTTCCAAAAAACTCCCCAAAAAACTATGTTCTCAGGAACATAGTTGCAAAAAGCTGCAACAAAATATTGGCAAATTAATCAAACAATATATAAAAAGAATTATGCACCACCACCACATGAGATTTATCCCAAGTATGTGAGGCTGGTCCAACCTTTGAAAAATCAATTCATGTAATCTATCATATCAACAGACTAAAGAAAAAAAGTCACATGATCATACAATAGAGGCAGGCAAAGTATTTGACAAAATCAATACCCATTCATGATAGGAAAAAACCTCTCAGCAAACTAGGAATAGAGGGTAAATTTCCCAACTTGATAAAGAACATCTATACAAACTCAACAGCTAACAACACATTTAACGGTGAGAAATCTGAAGCTTTGTCACTAAAATTAGAAACAAGAAAAGAATGTCCCCTCTCATTTCTGCTTTTCAACATTGTACTGGACCCTAGCTAATATAATAAGACAAGAAATGGAATTTTTAAAGAATATAGATTATAAAGGAAGAAATAAAACTTTGCAGATTACATGATCATCTATGTAGAAAATTCAAAATAATCAACAAAAAATCCCCCTGGAACTAGATTGTAGGATACAAGGCTAATATTAAAAAGTCAATCATTTTCCTATATACCAACAATGAATAAGAGGAATGTGAAATTGAAAGCACAATATCATTTACATTATCACTTCAGAAAATGAAATACTTAGGTATAAATTTAATAAAATATGTACAAGATCTATATGAGAAAACGTATACAACTCTGATGAAAAAAATCAAAGAACTTGGCTGGGCATGGTGGCTCACGCCTGTAATTTCAGCACTTTGGTAGGCCAAGGTGGGAGGATTGCTTAAGGTCAGGAGTTTGAGACCAGCCTGGGCAACATAACAAGACCCCCATATTTACAAAAAATAAATAAAAATAAAATCAAGAGATTATTAAAAAAAAAGAAATCCAAGGACTAGATAAATAGAGAGATACAGCCGGGCTCAGTGGCTCAGCCTGTAATCCTGTGCCTTGGGAGGCTGAAGTGAGTGGATTGCCTGAGCCCGCGGGTTCGAGACCCGCCTGGGCAACTTGGCGAGACCTCATCTCTACAATAAATCAAAAAATTAGCCGGGCGTGGTAGCGCGCGCCTGTAGTTCCAGCTACTTGGAAGGCTGAGGCGGAA
>CAUYQG010071817.1:0-26960 GCA_963574415.1 Tarsius wallacei | reverse complement strand
AAAGCCAAAGAAACCATTGAGAGACCAGGGAGACAGCCCACAGACTGGGAAAAAAATATTTGCCAATTGTATATCTGACAAAGGCCTAACATCTAGGATCTATAAGGAATTCAAATGTGCTGAAGAGAAAAAAACAAACGGCCCCATTATAAAGTGGGCAAAATTTGTGAATAGACACTTCTCCAAAGAAGACATATGAGCAACCAACAGATACATGAAAAAATGCTCATCCTCACTAGTCATTAAATGAATGCAAATTAAAACCACACTGAGATACCACCTAACTACAGTCAGGATGACCATCATCAATAACTCAAAAAACAACAGATTCTGGAGAGGATACAGGGAAAAGGGAACACCTCTACACTGTTGGTGGGAGTGTAAACTCACACAACCTCTATGGAAAACAATGTGGTGATTCCTAAAAGATCTAAAAGTTGACCTTCCATTTGACCCTGTAAACCCCTGCTAGGAATATACCCAGAGGAACTCTGATTACACTATGAAAAATATACCTGCCCATACATGTTTATTGCAGTGATATTTACAATAGCAGCAAAACATGGAACCAACCATGCTGCCCATTGAAAGATGAGTGGATAACAAAAATATGGTACATATACACAATGGAATATTTGGCAGCCATAAAGAACAAAATAGTGAACTTCGCAACAACTTGGATGAACTTAGAGTCTATAATACTGAGTGATCTATCACAGAAACAAAGAACTGAGTACCACATGTTCTCACTTATAAGTGGACATTTCTAATACTTTAAGAAAGGGTTTGGCGGCCGGGCTTGGGAGCTCAGCCTGTAATCCCAACACTTTTGAAGGCCACGGCAAGTGGATTGCCTGAGCCCACAGGTTCAAGATCAGCCTGGTCAACTTGGTGAGACCTCGTCTCCACAATAAGTAAAAAAAAAATTAGCCGGGCATGATAGCGTGTACCTGTAATTCCAGTTACTTTGATGGCTGAGGCAGAAGGCTTGCCAGAGCCCAGCACTTCGATGCTGGAGTAGCTGTGAGTGTGCCACTGCACTCCAGCCTGGGTGACAGAGTGAGATTCCAACTCAAAAAAAAAAAAAAAAAGGGATTGGCAATAGTGGGAAATGGCCAGGGGAAGTGGGGCTGGGATTGTTAGTAGTGGGAAAATGCCTGAGGAGGGGGACACACCTCATCAACAAGGGCGGCTGCATAATGAACATTTGTATACCTAACCCTGAATTGTACCCCATTTTAAAGAAAATTAAAAATTAAAAAAAAAAAAAAAGAAAATCTGAGATTCAGTGTTTCAAGTATTCTGGGATAAAGCAGTCCCATTTCTTAAACCATTCATTCTGGTCATGAGAATGTAACTAATAAGGCAAATAGTTGGAAACTACACTATACTCAGGCTCTTATTTTTAGTCAACATGTGTGTAATTTATGCACTAATGGGGGTTGCAGGGAAGGCAGTTTATGTATTGAAACAGGTAAATAATACAGTTAGTTGATCTACATTACTTCCAAATTTTGGAAATTCTTGCCTTTATATTGTTATAGCCGGATGCAAGGAAGGAGTCGCCAACAAGCAGAGAGTTGAATTTGAGTCCTTTATTAGCTGGCGGTCGAGAGTAAGCTAGTACTATAAAGAACTCTCAACCCTGAACAGAGTAAGCAGGGGGTTTATAAAGGCAAAAGCCGTGAAAGCTGTGCAATTATGATTACATTTCTTGGCAGAACCCTTGCATTTTTGGTTGTGCAATGGTACAGTTAGATTAGATATGGAACTTGTGATAAGGGAGTTTCTAGGTACCGAGGGGAACAGGAATGTGGGTTTCTGATTACAGGAAGGTTACAACATGTGATTATGGGAAGGTTCATGCAGGGGTCATCTCTGGGTATAAACAGCTAAAATGGAGTTATTTATGTCAAGCAAGCTATTACAGGCTATTATAGGTTTTTTTTTTAAGCTATTACGATATTAGGAAGTCTTTTTCATATTTTATGTCAATGTATTCTGTGATTTAAACTTATTCACTTTTGTACTATTTTTCTGTTGATATGAATACCTAGTCACTTTTTTTCATTCTACTACATTTAAACACTTGGTGGCAATTAAATGTCCCATTCCTTTCACATTTTGATTAAGTCCCACTTTAAGCATCTTCTTTAAAAAAAAAAGAAAGAAAGAAAGAAAGAAGAAAGTCCCCATAGAAAATGATTTTATATATCAGGTAATAGCTATATGAAGGGCCACCCACACTCGGACTAAGCAAGAAACACTCAAAGAAGTGGAGCCACTGGTCAGAAATATATCCCTCCCATAGGCTACCAATTAGATATCCATTTTTGCATAAATATTTTCCTTTTAAATAGGAAACAGATTAGATCATTTTTATACTTTAGCATTAGTTTTCCTTAATCAGAATGTTATTCCCTCCCCTCTCCCACAATTTTCTTTCTGTGATTCTCTTAATCATGGCTCCAGGTGACTGGAGGGTAGAAAGATCTTGTGAAGCTAGCCTGAGGAGGATATATTTCACAGGTCATTCTGAGAGAAGCTGCCTCAGAACCTGTATTCTCCTGGGGATGCTATTACTGCCTTTGAACAGCTTGCCTTGGCAATAGGTGTTGGAATGGGTTTCACCGATCTTTTTCATAAACTTTGCCTTATACATTACTTCTGCAGAAGGGCTCCCCTCCTCAAACCTCTGGAGGTAGCTGTCCATGGCTCGCTTGCTCACTAATAGTTGTTTCTGAAGTTGAAAAACATATAAGGTTCATAGCAATGGTTCACTTATGCAGTGTGCAAGCTTCCTTCACTGAGTAGATCTGTTAGCCCAAGCCAGGACTCTTACTCCCTGGGGATCCAAAACCCTGCCTACAGAGAAGGGTAGACAGGTTCTCAAATAATAAGATTTGTGACAGACTCAGGAAAAGAGAAGGGAAATTTTGAAGTCCAAGGAGAGGCTTTGTGAGAGATGACAATGAACGATGAGTGGATAGCGTGAAAACACTGGAGATCTGTAGTTATCGTGGAGCAGGAGAGAGGAGATTAGTCAGCAAGAGATGAAGAAATTTTAAAGAAAAACGGGACATTCATAAAATCAATTTTTTATACCCTTTAATTTTATCAAAAGAGTGTCACTGGAGTGACACTGGAAATTACTGCCTAGGTAAAGATAACTTGCTTACAACTTTGGATGAGAAATTATATGAAATGAATATTTTTTTGGAATTAAAATAGAGGTTGGAAACCTTTTTCTATAAAGGGTTGGATAGCAAATATTTTTGGCTTAATAGGTCATGAAGCAAAGTTAAGGATATTATTTAGGAGTTTATATAACAGTAGAGAAAATAAATGTTCATAATTTTTTAATGATGAAATTCAAAATATAATAATGACAATTAAGTTCATTTAAAAAATACAGGTATACTTGTGATAAGAATGGATTTCTCTAGAGCAGGATAACATTTTGCTTAACTCGGGTTCAAAGTTAGTTTTCACTAGGGAAATCAATTGTAAACTCATCTGTTAATGTTGATTCATAATGAAGTTTCTATATTTTATCTTTAAAAGTATCTTTTCACACAGATGGGTACTGCCAAATACTGATATCAATATATAAGCATGTGATTTTAATGGAGCATGTTCACTGGTTGGAAAACAAATGGAATTCTGTTAGATTTTCCTCTTGATATTTGATTTTAGCAGATCAGTCTATTGCATTTTAGTAACCTCCCAAGGAAAGTTTAAGTGAAAGCTCCTCAATTGCATAGTTAAGTGAATATTGAAATATGGAGGGGTTTTTGGTTTGTTTCGCTTTTTGTTTTTGTTTCTTTTGCACTTTGATTCAGGTCTGGAAAATGCAGCTGGAACTATGGTTTGAACATAAAAAAACATGTCCACTGCAAATTTGTGTGGGAATGAATATTTTGTTTTTTGTTTTAACTTTTAACAGTATGCAATGTGTATAAAGGAGTTTTGCATGACTGGATTTCAAACAATGTTAGTTATCACAGAAATGATCTTATTGCAGTATAAGTTTTGCATATATGTAGTACTTTGCTTTGTTAAAAAAATTTTTTCCAGTCATTTAGTGTTTAATAATAGTGATTCAGAGCAGTTCTTTCAATCACTTAAAAATGTAAAAGTCAGTTCTCAGTCTGCGTGCCATATAGAAACAGGTAATGGCCAAAGTATGGCCTTGGTTTGTCAAACTCCAAATTAGACTGACATAGCCTCTGGAGTCAGACTTCTTAGTCTGAATTCTGGCCACATCTACTCTTGCATTCTGGGGCAGATTACGTAAGCTCTCTAAACTCTGCAAGACAGGATAAGAGTTCTTCCTTCATAGATCTGTAAAGATTAAATGAAGAGAGAGCATGAAATAATATAAACAATTAGTAAACCATATTAAAAATTCCACTATAATGCTATAAATGTATAAAAAAAAATTTAACCATGAAAAATGGAGGGTAGGGAGGAGGTGCATGCTCTTATAATAAAGCTAATGAGTTACATTGGGCAAGCATACTTGGAGGATGTGAACTGACCAACAATGCCTTCTGTTCGAATTCTTATTCTGGGATGATTTCAATATATTCCAATTACTCTAAGTATTTTGCTGAGATTGCCATTGTGAGGTTTTCTTTTTTATTCCTTATACCGCCTTATGAGATATGCATGCTACCATTTTATAGTCAAGAAAACCAAGGCTGCCACCCTTGAATTTATCCTATTCATTTTTACCTTCCATCTATGCTAAACTAATCCAGTCAAACCTAATGGTAATCTGTATTTGCAGTCACTGACCAGTGCTAGTATCACTGCCTTAACTCCACATCAGATCACCAAGCATTAGATTCTCACAAGGATGCAATCTAGATCCCTTGTATGCCCAGTTCACAGTAGGGTTCATAAATCTAATGCCACCGCTGATCTGTAACTTCCCAAGGAAAGTTAAGTGAAAGCTCCTCAATTGCACAGTTAAGTGAATATTGAAATATGGAGGGTTTCTTAGTTTGAGAATCTAATGCCACCGCTGATCTGACAGAATATGGAGCTCCACTCATCCACTGTTCACCTCCTGCTGTACAGCCTAGTTTTTAACAAGCCATAGACCAGTACCAATCTGTGGCCCAGGGCTGGGGATCCCTGGCATAGAGCATGATTCTTAGGCTTTTCTCAGACCTTCTAGTGGTTTCTAAATGTATTAAAGTCTTTATTATTCTTTTTTGTATAACCTGATGTTGTGCCTATTTCTTCCCACATTGGATGATTTTAAACAGTCAGGGTATGTCTTACTTATTTTGGTATGTACTGAGATAAATACTGAGTGGTAATTCAGAATAAAATATTGAATCAACTAATGAATGGATGAAAACTGTTAACAAAATAGTCTTTTATTATTTTTTTCTCACTAATGACAAAGCTCCACAAAGTAATTTAGTTCATTGTGCTCACTCTTTTCATATTCTTTTTCATATTGTTAATTCTTTATGAACTAAAGGAAATCTTTTATAGAAGGATTAACATGTGTTCATATTCAGGTCCCTGGGTTATTATTAAAAAGTAGTGTAAATTTATGCAAAAGTCTCACTTTTCTGTAAAGTATAAAGTTTAATTTTGATAATGGATTCTGTATTATTTAATTATATTTTTTGAAGAATATTTAAAAAAATCTAAATTAAGACTTTAAGCACATTCACTCTACTTTAGTTGATGGATAATGTCTCTTTATTTTTTGGTAGAATCAACTTAAAATCACAAGAAGTATAAATTTGGAAAGGAGAGCTTTATTTCTTATAAAGGGTTGCAGCCTCTAGGCTGACCATTCTGTATGCTGGAAAGTGTAGCCTTCAGCAGAAACTGAAAGGTAGCACTTCTGAGAGGAAGAGTGAGAAAGGAATTTATGCCTAACTGGTTGGCCGAATATCCATATTAAACAGGTTAAAGAAGAAGTTATGAATGTCCATGAAAGGGAGACGAATGCATGTACAGCAAGCAAGCATGCATGTTACAAACATCTCATGTTCACTGTGAGATAGAGGCTTAACATTTAAATGCAGTAAAATTAGGCTTTATGTGGCAAAAAGTAAAATGGAGTGCACAGGGGTGCCCTGAGTGCAACCTCCACGGACCAGCCAGAACCAATCCATGGTCGTGGTGTCATATCAGGAAGGAATGCTCGTCAGTTGTTGTGTCTAAACTGCAAAAATGGAAGGAAGTCTGACAGCAGTGTCCAGTACTAGGTTGTACTCAGTGGTGAAGCAAGTCTTTTTTAAAGGCTGGTTTCTGTTTAACTGTTAGGAAAGAGAGTTTAAAGGCGGCTGGCAAGATAGGGGATATTATGAGGTATGGCTGATCTGTCATGGCCAGGAATTCAGTTTTTAAGGTCACTCCGTGATCTCCTTGGCCAAGAGGGGGTCTTTCTAGCCAGTACGATGGCTTAGGATCTTATTTTATTTCTCAGTAAGAATACTAAAAAAAAAAAAAATTGGTATATGACAAGTGAGTTTTGCTAAACTATTTTCTTGAGTATGTTTTGATGTACCTCATCGGCAATCTAATTTGATTCATGATTGAACTGCAGCTTTTTAAGCCATATCCAAATTTCACTTCCAGTATGACCAGTGTCTTAACTGGCTTTGCGGTGATGCCGGGTAACCAAAACGGAAAAGGGAACTTGTATATTAAAGACACACTCTAAACTGGCGTGTATATGCATTTTTCTTTTAATTCATTCAGTGTCAAGTAATAATTTTTGTTATTTATTACCAGAAATGGAAATGATTAATGCCATCCACCTCAAAAACATTACATCTTTCTTCTTCTTATAGTAACCAGCATGTGTAGATTGCTTTAGTTTCTCAAGCATTTCTACTTTCATAAGGTGGGACGAAGACTACATTCTTTCTATTGTGTTCCCAGCATCTAGTTTAGAGCTTGACACATAATGCCTGACTCAACAAACATTTACTGAATCAGAGAATAAATGAAAGTATTATCACACTCAATGTTCACAACATTATTCCCATTAGACAGATGAGGAAAGAACTAGACAGATTAATTGGGGGAATATTTTACAAGATCACTGAGATCATAAGCAATAGCACTAAGATTTAAACCAGATTTTTTTGACTTGAGAGCCATAATATTTTCAATTACCCCATGCTTCTTCTTCTATTAAAAGTGTATAAGTTTTTAGAGCTGACCTATTTAGTCACATTTTTCAGAAGATTTTGTTATGAATACGTCATACTTTATCTCTAGCATTTTTATGATATTTAGAACCATAAAACAACCTTAAACTTCCTCAGCACAAAAGCACCAGAAAGGCCGGTTGAGAAATCTGCCACGAATTTTAGGGTGCATCTATAGAGAATTAGGATTCCCATAAACATTCTGGGGCACTCCCCAGAGAGTTTTCTGGAGTACTATTTTCTAAAGCTGTTTAGAAGTTTCACGAAGTTAGGAACATCTTTTTTGCTGCTTAGGCAAGTATGTTTTCTGTAGGTTCTATTTCTAAAGTTCAAGGAAAGAAATTGTTGGTGATAGAAACTTTCTCTAGGGGCTTCATCTACAGAACAAAAAGCTCACTTATCACAAACAAACCATTTCTAAGAGAGTAACAATTTTGTTGACTGCATTTAAAGACAGAAACATGCAGTCCCAAATGCGATTTCAGTTTTCCAAGGGACAATTTCGTTCTTTTTCAAAAATGCCTTGGTGATTATATTTTGTTGTTTTGTTTTGTTTTGCTTAGAAGGACTGCTTAGTGTAACTCTTCAGTCAACATGAAAAAGGAGAAAAGAACATACAACTGAATGATCCTCTGATGGCCTTAAGGCAGTGGATTGAGCATATCTCTTAAATATAAGGAGGTAGTCTAGGTAACACTGGTAAAGACTTAAAATCAGACGCAAATACTCCTCAAACACTGATCCAGTCAGACTGATTCAGATTAAATGTTTACTTTTTTTCCCTAGAGAATGTCTATATTCCATACTGATTTTAAGAAATCCCTTTAAAAGTACTGAAATCTCTGTAAGATAATGTTAACCTCCTACATTAAGAATTGGATTAAATTTACTTACAACAGACAATTTGGTTCTATTATGTTTAATAGTATATAAAGTTCTTTTCTCTTTCTTTTTTTTTTTCTTTTGAGTTGGAGTCTCACTCTGTTGCCCAAGCTGGAGTACAATGGCACTGCATGCTCGTGGCCACCCTAGCGTTGACCCGCTGGGCTCAGGCGATCCTTCCACCTCAGCCTTAAGTAGCTGCGTGTGATATCACGCCCAACTAATTTTTTTTTTAAATTTATTGTAGAGACAAGTTTTCGCCAAGTTGCCCTGGCTGGTCTCGAACATGGGCTCAGACAATCCACTCGCCTCAGCCTCCCAAAGTGCTGGGATTACAGGTTGAGCAACTGAGCCTGGCCTCTTTTTCTTTTGATAACTACTGTTTTTAAAATTATTGCTTTCTAAACTTGTCTTGTTAGGCTCTGGGATATATATATGCATGTATGTGTATGTATGTATATACTTGGTGGTTGGTTTTTGTTTGTTTTTTGACAGAAGAAATAGAAATTTAGCAAGACTAGAAATTGCATCAATATTTTAGGAAATTTGTGTAGTGTTTTGACTACTTTGCATCTTTCATATATTTCTTGTAGATAAGACACAAATACTTCAAATACATGTAATTTCTTAGAAACTGTGTAAATTTCCCAGTTTAATACGTTTATAAGTAACTTTGTACTATTTTACCTATATCTATAAAATTTATGTACTAAATTTGCAAAAAGAAAAACCTTTTAAAGCTATTCACTGTGTGAAAACGAAGGTAGGTTTAAATTTGGGTTTGTTTTTTGAAGAAAATCCCATTAGATTATGAACTTTTTCAGGGAACACTGTCTATGTCATTCATGTCTGTATCCCCAACACGGGGTCTGATGACTTATCCATTTAAACATGCCATACATTTTTGTTAACTATCTGAATGAAAGACAATTACATGCTATCCTACGTATGTTTATCTAGGTACTAGCACACCTGGGTCAAATTTAGTCCATGGTTTAATTTTGTATGCCCTGTAAGTAAGAATACTTTGCCCATTTTTAAAGGGGTTGTAAAAGTAACAAAGGAGAATCTGTGACAGAGATTATATGGACTGCAAAGCCTAAAATATTTGCTATCTGGCCCATTACGGAAAAATGTTTTGTAGACTCATTTTTACTATTTATTTATTTATTTATTTATTTATTTATTTATAAAAATTATGGTATTATGGGGTACAGTTAGGGGTTAGGCATACAAAAATGCTTTGTTCAGGCACCCTTGATGATAAGAGGTGTCTCCCCATCCCCAGACAGATATTTACCACCATTAATCCCATCGCCCCCCCCATCTTTTCCCACCACCCTCAGTCATGTTCTTGTGGTAGTACGTTGGATGATCAAGGTCTACTGTATGAGTGAGAACATGTGATACTTAGTTTTTTGTGTCTGTGAGAGGTCACTCAGTATTATGGATTCTAGTTCCATCCAGGTTGCTGCGAAATTCATGGTTTCGTTCTTTCTTATGGCTGCGTAGTATTCCATTGTGTATATGTACCACATTTTTTTAATCCAGTATGTTTATCGCAGCATTGTTCACAATAGCAAGAACCTGGAAGCAACCATGCTGTTTATCAATGGAGGCATTTTTGCTAGTCATAACGGGCGGGGGTGTCCAGTCCAAGGAGGCTGCCGGTGTTTAATGCATGGAAGCCAGAAGTGCTGCTAGCATCGTACTGTGCACAGGACAGCTCCCTGTCTCCAAACCGAGAATGATGTGGTTCAAAATGTCGAGAGTGCCGAAGTTCAGAAATCCTGGTCTAAAGTATGAAACGTAAGGAAGTAAAACCAGTGCAAAATGAGACGTGTGGCTGATGATGTTAAGCAGAGAGGACGCCATGGTGGCCTTTTATATTACTCTAAAGAGTTTGAAAAGTACAAGGTGAAAGCTGAAAGGGTTTTATACTTTTTTGGGGGGGGCATTATTCTGATCTATAACAACAGGTTTGAGGGTAAGTGGCCATCGTTCAGGCATCTTGCTGATTGTTGCCAACCAGTTAACATTAAGCAAATATTAATGTAATTCAGATTCGAATAGACTGTGACTTTTTAGTATTATCATGTATCTAATTTGGGTCTCAATTTCACTGTGTATAAACTGAAAAGTTTGAAACAGATAAGCAAATGGCTCACCAAGTATTAAAGTTCTAGAAAAATACGCTGTGAGAAAATGGAGTGTGGTGAAGAATTAGTCTGTATTTATATGTTTATATTCATCTTAGTTGCACAAATGAGTGTGTAGATACGTGAGCACACATATCCTCACATATTTACCTCTCAACCTCCCTGGCTTTAAAGGTACAAATTATAAAACTAACCTGCTGTAAATGGACTGATGAGGGCTGCTGAACCTTATAATGCACTCCTTGTAAAATTTTATCTAATTCTCCATTGTCCTACTTAAAATCAAAATAATAAACTACTTGAAATCAAAAATAATAAACTAAATAGCCTTGAAAGTACTTTCCTATGATGTTAAGACAATGTTTTATGTATATATATAAGACTAGGAAGAACTTTTAAAATTAAACTTGTAAGCCCTCATCACCTGTATTAGAGAAATTGTTTCCTAATTTTTTTTGGAGTTGGAGTCTCACTCTGTTTCCCAGGCCGAAGTGCAGCGAGGCAACTGTGGCTCACCACAGCCCCAACCTCCTGGGCTCAGGTGATCCTTCTGCTTCAGCCTACCAAGTAGCTAGGACTATAGGTGCACACCACCACATCTTGCCTTTGCTGTTGTTGTTGATGTGAGACAATGTCTAGCTAGAATGCCCAGACTGGTCTTGAACTCCTGGACTTCTGTGATCCTCCCACATTGGCCACCCAGAGTGCTGAATTACAGAACCAATGTGCCTGGTCAGTCCCATAAATTTATAACGGTTTTATCACACTGAAATAAATAAATGTCAGGGGCTGAATGTCACTAAAAGAAGTTATCTTATTGTTTATTAGAAAGAGTTTTACTTCTGCTATATTGTAAAAGGCCTACCTTTAGAGAATTGAGTTTATAGCATATTATCAAAAGGATCACATAATAAAAATGAGTTTGTGTGAAGAAAATAAGGAATGGATCAGGGCCCAGAAAGAGCAGTGGGACCAGCAATATCCTGTATAGCATTTGAGCTTGAATTTCAAACATTCATTGTCTAACACAAGCATCACCAGACTAAGTCTCCTAGAGTTTCTGTACATACGGAAGAGTCATCAGGTTGCCAGGCAAAATAATCTAAGTATAAGAGAAGACATCAAGTTCTAACAATACTATCAGGTACAAGGAGCAAAACATGTTTGTGTAAACATTTATGTCACAAAGGAGGAATTAGGAGAACCAAATCACATTGTAATTTCTCAAGAAGTCAACACTAATATGATTGACAGATTAAAGTGAGGAATGTTAGAGGAAATGATTTTGTTTTAATAGTACTTCAGAGAGAATTACGCTAAGTCCCCCAAATTCAAGGTTCTACAAACCCTCTCCACATTTTCCAACTACAGGTACCCATGATTATGTTATGAAACTTATGAATCTTTGTTATGTTATTATCTTCTCTAGCCAACCTGGTGAATGTTGAATTTTGTGAGTGTTTTTGAGGGTGGAAATGAAACATTGAATTCTAAGAAAATAGCAGAGGTGTTTCAACTAAGCTCAGGATGAGGAAAGATGACAGCAGCAGCCTTGAGGCAATTGTTGAAATTCTTACTAACTCCATCTAGTATAGTCTTTGATTAACCCCAAACCACTTCAACTCAGTGTCAGTTTAGTGATCAGAAAAGGAATATCTACCAAAGATAAGAGAACCGAGTGACAAGAAAAGCTAGTGAAGCACTAAACCATCTGGTGCAGAGACTGAGATGTCAGAGCCAGGGAAGAGAGAGAGAAGAGATGCGTGGTCAGGCAACAGAAAAAGAGTCTTGATACTGAGCATGCTTTTCTAATCTAAGATGGCTTTATTTCCCAGTTTTCTTGGGGAAGATAATGGCTTAACAGGGTAGAGATTGAAGATCATTCTCTGAGTATCATTTTCCCAAAATGGCATTAGACTATCAAATGAAAACAGACTTGTATTGATAGTGGTACTCAGTGGTAGCAGTATTTCTTCATATCTATGAATTCACTTCTTCTGAAGCATAGATAACTAAATTAATGCAGGGTAGAAATGTAAAGCCTTATGTAATGTTTAGCAGATAATATAAAACATACCATTAATATATCAACATTTGATATAAATTGAGAAAGAATGTGAACCTTATTATTCCTTTTCAGAAGCAATCTACTTTTTATTTATATTTCTTATATTTTACATAGATATCACACCCAGTAGGAGATAAATTTTTAATCTTTATCTAGAAAGCACAGGGTAGATTTTGGTCTAGTCTAGAAAAGATGGAGTAGATTCACCTCTCCCTGTTCCTCCCAACTAAACACAATGATGTAAGAAAGCATTATTGCATTCTTGTGAGAATAAGAATAGAAATAATGCAAGAAGCAACCTAGGGAGAACGCTAAAAGGTGGAAGAGGAAAACAAACCAGTTTGAGATGATGGGATTATAGCAACAACATACTGAAGGATCTTCTTATGACTCACGCAATAGAAGATGGTGGTCCAGGTCTTGTGTTTTGCCGTCCCCGACCAACCTAGTAACATGCGGATCCGGTGAACTCATTTCTCTCCTAGATCAGGGAGACCCACTGACAACAAAGAGTGAATCCGACAGCACCAGCAGGGAGGACCAATCAATCACATTTATATGTACTAGCAGTGACATGTAAAAAACAAATCAAAACATGATATCATGTACAATTGCTCGAAAGTGAATGAAATATGTAAATATACGCTAAAAACACATGTACAGAATCTGCATACTGAATATCAGTAAATGCTGAATAAAGAAATCAAAAACATCTAAATAAAAGGAAAGACACAATATACTGATGAACTGAGAAATTCAGCAGAGAAGAATGATAATTCTCTTACAATTGATCTGTAAGTTTAATGCAATTGCTATCAAAGTATCAGCAAGGTGCTTTGGAGACATAAACAAGCTTATTCTAAAATTTATATGAAAAGCACAAGCCCAATAATAGTTAGGCAATCTTAGAAAAAATAAGAAGAGAGGAGAAATTAGACTTATTAGATAGTACAATAATCAGGAGAGTGTTGTAGTGGTAAATATAAAGGCACACAGATCAATAGAACTGAATAGAAAACCCAGAAATAGACCAATAGAAATTTGCACAACTTATTTTTATAGGGACATTTCCTAACAGCCTAATTGAGTTACAGATTACATGGCTTTTAGTTCACACTTCAAGGTATATAATTTGACAGATTTTAATATATTCACAGAGTTTGCAATCACCATCACTAATTATTTATAGCAACTGAGTTTTGAGAAAGGTGCATAAACAATTCAATGGAAGAAGTACAATCTTTTCAAGAAATTAGCCTTTATCTAAACTTTATACCTTACACAAAAATAACTCAAATTAGAGAATTGACTAAAATGTAAAGTGAGGACCTATAAAACTTTTAGAGGAAAACAATGAGATAAAATCTTCAGAATCTAGAACCAGGAAAATATTTCTTAGAACTGACAGCAAAATCAGGAGTCATAAAATTGATAATTGAGACCTCATCAAAATTAAAATTTTTGCTCTGTTAAAGACTTTTTTGGTGTAGGACAGCTCTGACAGTAGTGACTGCATCAATGTCAATGCCCTAATTATGACATTATGTTATATTTTACAAGATGTTACTCTGGGCAAATTGCTTAAAAGAAACCTATAATCTCTCTATGTGATTTCTTACAAGAGCATGTGAAGCTACAATGACCTCAAAATAAAAGAATGTAATAATAATGATACCACTAATAAAGACTCAGGGTGGGGAAAGAATGCAGGTCTTGAGTTTTTCATTCTTTGAGTGCACAGTAAAATGGAAGCAGGACATACATCCATAAATGATGCTGAATAAAAATAAATCTTAGGTGAAATACGTGCTAGAGTAACACAGAAGATTCTAAGAAGTTATAAAGGCACTGTAGTATTACGAATACTGCACCAGACCTTGGGTACTAGTTTAATTCATCAATTACTGACCAAGCAACTCTGGTTGAGTCCTCTAATCTTCTGAACTTTAGTTTCTTTTTGTAAAAGAACTGTATGCTTACTTTTCAATTATCTGGGTAATATAAGTCAATATATATCCGAGTCTTAAATATCTGATTTTTTTTCTTGCCAATTAAGATCTTTTCTATGTCTTTACTTGTCTAATAATTAAAGAGATCTATCTATCCATAATGGAGCAATAAGATCTTAGAACATCTTTTAGTTATAATCTGAGGAAAATGCTCCAAATTATTTGTTTGGATGCTTAATCTTCTGTCTAAATAGTATGTCTACATAAAACCAAGTGTTTAGGTAAAAAGTTACAAAGAGGTGTTTTATCATAAATTTACGAATATTCATTTAATTTAAGAATGTGGTGGCTGAAAGAAATTTTGAGGATCATTTGTCTTAAACTCTTCATTTGAAATACATGGAGGCTGGCGTCCTAAGAGGACAATGACTGGCCCCATACAAGTATCTAATGGGAAGGTGAGACAGAGTCATGCATTCTCATGTAACGGTCAGGAAGCTAGCTCCAGCATCCTGTATCTGCAACATCTAGAAAACATACCAATTTATATCACATGGAAATAGAAGAGAGCACAGAGAACCGCATAACAGTTCTTAAACATATTCCCTCAAAACCGGCATGCTTCACTCTGCTCCCACTTCATTGGATAAATAAATCACAACACCATGACTAACCCAGGGGGATAAACAGCTTCCATCCCCCATGTGTCCTACCCTTAACAGAGAGTGAAATCTCACTTTAAATGAGGATAATTGGACTCATTTCAAAGACTATGTGAAACCTGCTACTGAAGACAAAACAACATACAGAGAGAGAAAGTGAATCAATTCTAATCTAGTTTATATCCAGTTTATCTTTATATTTAGTCTACAATAAACAACTGCATGATAATGATTTGCTAAATTATATTCCCATGATGATATTCAGGGTGATCATATTTTTCCAGTAAGCAGGATTTGTTACAACTTGACAAGCAAACACCTTTAGTTTCTCACTGTGTACAAAAGTTCCTGTGTTAGGGTTTCACAGAGAGAAAGAACCAATCGGATAAACAGTTTACCCTGTGGGGGTTAAGGATGCCTCGCAGTTTAAAGTCCATACACATTTTTTGACTACCTCAAAACTTGACTACAAATAGCCTACTGTTGACTGGAAGCCTTACCTATAAGATAAAGGGCCAAATAACACATATTTTATATGTGATATGTATTATATATTATGTTCCTGCAATAAAGTAAGCTAGAGAAAAAGTGTTACTAAGAAAATCGTAAGGAAGAGAAAATATATTTACTATCTGTTTGCAGGTTAAGTAGGCTGAGGAGGAGAGGGAAGAGGAGAAATTGGTCTTTCTATTTTAGAAGTGGCAGAAGAAAATCTGAGTATAGGTGGATCCAAGTTCATACTTATCTTGCTCAAGTGTCAACCTCAAATATGTATGTGTGTGTGTGTGTGTGTGTGCGTGCACACACATGCGTGCGTGTGTGTATATATAATGTAGGCTATATATATATAACTAATAAGAGATATATATATATATTTGCACATACACATATATATGGTCATGTATCTAGCAAGCTAGCTAGCTATAGCTATATGAGAGGAGATTTATCAGGGGACATGAATGTGATTCTGAAGGCTGAGAAATTCAACTACACACCATCTGCAATCTGGAGATCCTGGAGAAACTGGGACGCGAGTAGCATCTCTGGGTCCAAGTCCAAATATCTCAGAACCAAGGCAGCTGATAATGTATCTCCCAATCTGAAATCAAAGGCCTGAGAACCCCAGGCTGGGAATTGCTTCTGTAAATCTGTAATCCAAAGGCTAGAGCGCTGATGTTCAAAGACAAAAGATGAAGCGTGTGTCAGAGCTTCGAGAGAGACGAAATATTTTCCTCCATCTTTTTGTCCGATCTGGTCTCTCAGCCTACCGGTTGGTGCCCACTCACACTGAGAGCCAATCTTTCTTATTCAGTCCCTTGACTCAGGTTCAAATATTCTCTGGAAATAACCCCGGAACAGATACACCCCATAATAATGCCTTAGCAGTTCTTCAGGTAATTCTTAATCAAGTTGACTCCTAAAATTAACCATCACAATCTTTCTTGCCCATCCAGCATTCACAATCCACTGATATTCTTGGATTTAATCTCCATATCTGCTATATCCAAGTTATCCATCTGCCTGTGGCAGAGTTTTTCATCCTCGGCACTATTAATATTCTGGGGTGTGTAAGTCTTTGTCAGATTGCTTTTCTGTTCAGTAGAACGTGAACAGGTCTAGATCCCGTAAGTACCTGCTGGCAATCCCACCAGTTGTGACAACCAAAAGTGTCCCCAGCATGGCAAAAAATCCTCTGGGAGGCAAAATCCTTCTGCAACCTTACACCCACTGAGAACAACCGGGCTATGGTAGGTTATGAATCTGCCAGCTCCTCTTCTTCCTGTCTGTCAGCATTTGAAAGCTGTGCTTCCCTCAAGGCTTTCTCTAAGTAGATATTAAGATCTCTGTTGTTTTCTTATTTTTCTTATGATAAGGTTTCAATTTATAATATATTGTACAGTTTACAAGTTACTTTCATTTGCTCTATTTATTATGATACAATAATTCTATAAGATTTGAAAAACAGAAGTATGAGCCTTATTCTACAAATAAAGAAACCAAATCCCAGAGAGGCTAAGGGACTCCATAATATTGCACACAGTATAAGTCACAAACTAGGATTTGTAACCCGGCACCAAAACCTTATGTACAATACTAAGATGCCTTATTAGATCAATGAAATTTCTTCATTCCTGCAATATATTCCCTTACTTTAGTCTTATTTTTGTTGAATATTTTATGTGGATATTTATTCTGTTTTCATGACAGAGGGAACCATACCTGAATTCCCTCAGCACCTTTTGGGTTTTATATAAAAATTTTCATCTAATATTAAAAAGTTTTTATGTATTGATTGTTTAAAATTCTGGGCCAAGTAGACATTGTAAGGAACAATTCAGTTCTCACAACAAACAAGCAACTAGTATTGGCCTTTTTTTTTTTTTGAGTTGGAGTCTCACTCTGTTGCCCAGACTGGAGTGCAGCCACCGCTCCCAGCCACAGCAGCCTCGACCTGCTGGGCTCCGTGATCCTTCCGCCTCAGCCTTCCAAGTAGCTGGAACTACAGGCGTGCGCTACCACACCCAACTAATTTTTTTTTTTTTGATTTATTGTAGAGATGAGGTCTTGCCAAGTTGCCCAGGCGGGTCTCGAACTCGCAGGCTCAGGCAATCCACTCACCTCGGCCTCCCAAGGTGCTGGGAATACAGGCTGAGCCACTGAGCCCGGCCAGCCTTGTTTTAATGATAGAAAAACTGAGTCTCTGAGGCTAAGTGATCTAAACCCTTGTAATAGATAGCTGACAGCATTTGGACTGTAGTACAGGCGGACTGAAGGCTATACCAGGCTGACTGACTTAATCCAAGCTGACTGACAACACATGTTCTGAACAACTACCATTAATCGAATAGATTTTTAAAAACCCTCTATACTGCATTCATTTAATTTCTATTGCACTAGTTTGGGCCTTACTGCATAAGGCCAAAGCACACTCAGGCGACCCACACACAAGTCAGCACAGTTCTTCAGAATGTGGCCAATTCTCAAACTCATGTCCAATTGCCGTGTTCTCACGGGATCTCCCAGAGTCATTCTGCTATAGCACTTTTCTTTTTCACTTTTCTCTGGTGATGGACTGATACTCAATCCCTAGGAAAATGAGAAAAAACTAAAAATGCATGAGCAGGAATATAAAAATAAAGATAAAATTTAAAACTGTTATTTTTACTGGGCATATCTTCCTGAATTTCCACTTCTTATTATGGGATGAGAGCTGCACTGCTGATGGTGGGTGTTTGCGATTCAGGAGTCTTTCCTCAACTCCTTGAAACCTTATGAGCATAGGTTACATGCTCTGTCCCTGGGTTGAACCAAGAGGTTTATGCTTCACCTAAGTCCCTACAATCTATTTTGCATGAAGATTCCATATTCTACAAATAAGATCTAAGTATTAATTTAACGTGTTCTCTGACCTCAAAATCAAAGTATATTGTCTGACACGACATGATAACAACACAGACTATTTGAAATTAGAACTTTCCTGAAAGAATAGTATAATCAATAGTTGCTATAATTATAGGTATTTATTTTACAAGACTGAATTAAGCTAATATATTTTACAAAGTTATAAATGTGACTTCAAAGCTAAAAATTTATTACAGGCCTTGGCTTCTTTCTCTAGTTGCCAAACCCAGATGGTCTGATACTCTCAAATTATTTACTCTCTTAGTGACTTGGTTTCTTTTTTTCATCAAATAGGAAATTTTGTTCATTCTGCATATGCCACAGAAATACAGTTAGAATCAGTGATGCAGAAGAGAGCCTGTGTTTTTACTTCTAAAAACGCCCATTCTGTTCTGAAGAAGCTAGTCGAATAATCTCAAGGTTTCTGCATAATGCAAATTAATCCATGGCCCAGGGCTGCTTTCCAGAGCCAGAGTGCTGGGATGGCTTTCAATATTTCTTTTTCCCTTATATGCTATCAAAGGATCTCAGGATTTGTTCACAGAGGAAAGTTCTTCAGTAACAGGAGATAAGGACCTTTTCCAAGGTACCGGTCTCCCTGTATTTTTTCCTTTCCTATTTTCTCCACTTTCTGCGTCAGACCTTACATCCAAAGCATTGTGTTCTTTCCAGTACAGTGCGGTGACTGCTTCCAGGTCACAGGTGGCAAGAGAGAACTAGGCTGAAGCTGGTGGCCTTTGCAGTTCCATTTTCAGAAGCCTGTTTGTCCCGGCTTCCCAGCACAGCCACACAGGTGAAGGGGTGTCTGAAGACCGTGCTCGGGATGCAGGATCCATGCTCACTAAAGACGGGAGCCATGTGTGAGTGCCAGCACAGCCTGGAGTAGTTCTAAGAGCAAATAGCTTGTTTGGACACAGTTAGATGTCATGCAATGGGTTGAGGCAATTCTGCTTCCATTGCTTCAGCAACTATTTGTATTATTTTCTTTCAATTATTATTTACCTCAATTTCAATATATAAATAATTTGTAGCTCGACCGCATTTACATATCTCTCTAACGCACATCATGGTCCTTTTAAGGAATCTACCTGATAAAAAATAAGCAAAGGAGGAAGGGAGAGAAGGAGGGAAAAAGAAGTGAGAATAGGGACTATCTATTCATTTATTCTTTTGTGTGTGCGTATGTGCGTGTGTATTTTTTTTTAACTTTTAATTTGTATTTTAAAGATGTGGGGTACAATTCAGTGTTAGGTATACAAATGTTCATTATGCAGGTACCCTTGTTCATGAGGTGTGCCTTCCCTTCCCTGGCAGTTTCCCTCAACTGCTAACCCCACACCCACTCCCCTGACTATTTCCCACTACTGCCAATCCCTTTCTTATAGTACTATGGTAATTGTTCAAGGTCCGCTTGTGAGTGAGAACATGTGATACTCAGTTCTTTGTTTCTGTGAAAGAACACTCAGTATTGTAGATTCTAAGTTATCCAGGTTGCTGTGAAGTTCACGATTTTGTTCTTCTTTATGGCTGTGTATTCTTCCATCGTGTATATGTACCACATTTTTTTATCCAGTCCTCTTTTGAAGGGCAACAAGGTTGGTTTCATGTTCTTGTTATTGTGAGCAATGCTACAATAAACATACACGTGCAGCTATCTTTTTTATAGAGTGATTTGAGTTCTTCTAGGAGGATTGCGGGGTCGTATGGAAGGTCAATTTTTAGATATTTTAGGAATTGCCACACTGTTTTCCACAGAGGCTGTATTAGTTTACACTCCCACCAACAGTGTAGAAGTGTTCCCTTTTCACCACATCCTCTCTAGCACCTGATGTTTTTTGAGTTATTGATCATGGCCATCCTGACTGGAGTTAGGTGTTATCTCAGTGTAGTTTTAATTTGCATTTCTTTGATGACTAGTGAGGCTGAGCATTTTTTCATGAATCTGTTGGCTGCTCGTATGTCTTCTTTTGAGAAGTGTCTATTCATATCTTTTGCCCACTTTGTAATGGGGCTGTCTGTGTTTTTCTTTTTGGCACATTTGAGTTCCTTGTAGATCCTAGATATTAGGTCTTTGTCAGACATACAGTTGGCAAATATTTTTTGCCAGTCTGTGGACTGTATCCCTGCTCTCTTGATGGGTTGTTTTTTTTTGACTTTGCAGAAGCTTTATCTAAAAACATTTGTTAAATAATAATACAGCTTAGCAAGACCAGCATTAACAGTAAAGTTAAATAAATCTTAGTAGTCCATTGTTTACAAAGTGAAGGCCAATGCCTTGTCAAATAATGGAATGTATAAGTTCGGGACTGTGTGACCTCTGGGTTCATCCTTTCCCATAGATGCTGTACCATTCAGCTTGTGACACTTTCCATGTGTCTCAGTCCATTGTCTATTTTGCAGTTATAAACAGTAGCCCTGTCCTTAAAATGTGGTTTTCTGCCTACAGTACTTGGAAATAGCTCACCTAAAAAGTCAGCACTAACGTCATCCCCATGGAAAAACAACAAAACAAAACATTTTTTTCTAGTAGAAGTTATTTTCTTTTACAAATATGTATTAAAGCTTTTCTCTTGTAAGGAATAATTATATGACCATGGAGATTAAATTTTTGGCCCTCTTTTATTTCTCTGTTGTAGTAATGTTGTGCTTTTACAGCCTTTCAATAGAGTATGATGTGTATTTCTCAGTCTTTCATTAGGGCATGTGACCTGTGTTGTCCTATAGGATGTTAGCAAGGTTTGGCAGGAGTGGAGCTAGAAATGTGCTTGTGTGGTGTAAGGTCGGCTTTGCCTCCTTATGCTCTTTTGTCTTCATGAGGACACATAAGGGTAGTTGCTGCCCGTCATCATCAACCTCAAAACTAGGCATTTGAAGCCGACTCCAACCTAACCTGCAGTCTAGAGCCAAACCCAAACTAGCTAAGCCTCAACTAGTCCACACACTGAGAATCAAGAAAAATAAAAGCATGTTGTCATAATTGTGCATATTTTGAGGTATTTAAAAAAAATCAACATTATTGTGGCAACACCTAACTGATAAAATGATTCTTATCAATTGAGATTTCAAGGTTGATTTCTTATTGACCGATATTTTAATAAAGGTTATTGATTGAATTCAAGAAAATAATCATGCTTCTATTGTTATGGATATAAAAAGACATGAATAAGTGTTAAACTTTCAAGAATCTGATTATTCAGATAGGACAAGTAAGGCATTGGATTTATGTCTACACCATGAAGGAGAGTGCAATGTCATGTGACTGCTTCTAGGAAACTTTATGATGGAACTGAGATAGTACTTCCTATCTGAGGAATAAAAGGGAGTTTGCGTGAGTATATTAAAAGTATCTGGAGTTGCACTTTGAAGGTACACAGAATTTCAGCAATCATAAATTAAGTGGGTATAGTAAAGGAATGGGAACAAGCTTTCTGGAAAAAATGGAAGGACTTCCATAGACAGATACCAGAGAAAGCTCAAATATAAAAATCTCATGATTACTCCACCTCTGCAAATGTGTAGAAAAAAAAATGTAGTATCACAAAGCAAGAATGAAAAACACAAAGACAATCACAGAGTCTTTAATTGTGAAACAAGACATTTTGACTTTTTGCATCAGGCAACAGGGAGCTTCAGGACAATTTTCAGGATGGCCTTGGGTCAACCCAGCTTTCCCCTTTTCTTCTTGTAGTTCTGTAAAATGGACTGAGAATGCAGTGTTCTGAGGTAGGGAGAGACTGGCGGAAACTTCCCAGGCTCAGCTCCTGCTCCCAGTAGAAAGAAAACATTCTTGGAGAACTTTAGCCCAGCTCTTTATGTTCCAGGTTTATTTATGAGGGATCCTAGCTGTTTTCCAGGATCCCTCATCCACATTGCAAGAGGGATACACCGAGACAAGGTCCTCTCCACCCTGGTTCTCTCCACCCAAGTCTTCCTGAGCGTCAGGGACTAGCTTCTCCTGAATTCCAGACTTCGCCTGTCCCTTGTGTCCTGTCTTTGCGTAATAAAGTTGCTTCTTAACTGTTGCATGAGTGTTCTGTCGTATCAGATTCATGCGAGTAGTAGCGATTGCAGCCTGAGATCCAGTGGGATGAAGCGGTGATCAGTGCGCCACAGAGAGCCATTTCAGATTTCTGAGGAGTTGAGTTAACTCATACGTTACGGGTTATGATAAAAGACTTTTGCCCATGACACATTGCACTGAGCGAAAATTCGGTGTGGAAAACAGAACACAGATGCATGTTCTAAAAGATAAAGAAAATTCAAATTTTTAACTGTAAAAAAAGAGCTTGTTCACATATATTTTAAGTGGATGGTTATAGGTAGCAAATCATTATAGTAGTTAGAGTCTATCATGCATTTTAAAAAGCAATATAGCAATTTTATTTTAAAATGTCAATTTTTATAGTGTTGGATGTTACATTCATGCAACTAATTAAACTGAGGCTGAAATATTTTAGATGTGAATTTTAAATGTGTAAGGGAGTATAGCACTTGTGAAAATTTCAGGAGACAGTACAATAAAAAAGATTTGAAACTCGATACTTGTTCCCATTCACAAAGGAATTAAAATGCATGAAAATATTTTCTTTGTTTCATAAATCTCTGAAATACCATGTAAACAGTGTACCCCATTTTCCTATGTGCATTGGGATTTTTAAGGTTGTGTAAGTCACTACATTTATTTGATTATCTAACTTATTCCCTTTTTAAAAAATGATGTTTGTTTACATCTGGTGCAGGTGGTTTTCTGTGAGATACAATACAGGGAAACATTTTAGTCATGCATGGGCTGGAAATAACTTAATTTGGATATTTATATATGGATGAAATTACTTTGGTAATTTGAGGAGAAAGTAAATCCCTCCTACCATGCTTAATAGTTCATTGCAGTTAGTCCTAGAAACATTGGTTGACACAATTCTGGAATTGCAAAATCCTGTTTAAAGCTGAGCTTGATTAAGTAGAAGCAGATAAGCCACATGATTCAGAATCAAACATTAAGGTTAATTTGATCACTAGGAAGGATGCAGAGAAGAATGACTGAGGCAAAACGGCAGGACAAAGTCCTTGTGATACATAGCTTGAGATAAAAATGATTTAGAAGGAACAAAGATAAAAATTAAAAATTTTATTTGGGCCACTAATATTTTCAAATGTATTAGATTAATCTCTTTCCCAACTGACTTGTAGTTTTCTTAAGTGCTGAGATAATTCAATTTTCCCTAACTCCAGACTCCAGTTGTCGAGTCACTAAAATATTTTCCAGTTAATACTGCTGAATTGTAATTTCAAATCAATTTTTCTAATGAAGGGGATATTAATCATGCGTGCATGATCAGTCATTAAATGTCTCAAACTATTTTTTTAAATTTTATTTTAAAAATAGAACTGCATAAACATATAAATGTGGAAAATTATCTGTAAAGTAATAGAACAAGCTACACAAATCAAGAGCAAATGAAGACAATCCAGGGAACACAAGAACACTTAACAATATCTAATTAGTACCCTGGGAAATGTTCAAGGGGACACTATGTATAGCAAAGCAATTTTTTTTTAAGGAACAAAAATTATGTACTATGAAAAATCAACAGAGAATAAGAAAAAATTTTGGAAGTTAAAATCTTGATTACTTACTGTTATCAGAGAGCTCGTATCTTCTATGAGACTTTGTTCTACTGGTCACCAGACATTTTTCTATCCCTCATTTATTCACTCTTCTAACTTCCACACGCCCTGATTTATCTGTGGCATTTAGGGCAATCTGCACCTCTTCGTTGATTTTTTCGGCCTTCCTACCTTCAATTAAGTAGCATCCTCTTAGATTTCCTTCTGTTTGTTTTTAATTTCTCATTCTCATTCTCTTCTAGTATTTCAACTTTAAATTTCCTTCTTACTGCAAACAACCACATTCTCAAATTTTATGTTCCAGTGACTTCTCTTTTGGTGACATCTTTTCTCTTTTGTTCTTTTCTGCAGTCAAGTATACGAACTCTTCAGACTATTTCAAAATTTAGTCCACAGGCAGCTTGACATCATGCTGACCTATTATGTTGCTGCTATTGTGCTGTCTTAACCCGATGAGCAGAAAACAGTAACTATTCTAGACACATTGGTAAGATATTTGCTTGTCAGATGGTGAAGAATAAATCTCATAAAAAATGTAGGGTTCTTCAATCTCTGTGAAAGCTCTGGGGATATAGTTGAAAGGAATATTTCAAGACATCCCTTCTACAATGAAGGATAAATGATTGCTTCTGGTTCTTCCTGCAACCAAAAGAGAGGTCCAGCACCTGGTGGACACTTTTGGATTTTGGAGGCAACAAATTCCTCATCTGGGTATGTCACTCAGTTGGGCGAGTACAACGTCACCCCCAAGACTGCTGGTTTTGAATAGGTTTATATGGGAGATTGATATAAGGCAGAGATAGCCTTTACTTGAGTCACAGGATCCAGAAGACCAACAAACAGTTCTTGAGGTGTGAGGGGCAATTAGAGAAGCGTTTGGAGCTTTTGTCCGGCACTTACAGGAGAATCACAGTGCATATCCGTAGATTTTGGAGCAAAGCCTTCCATCCTGTGTGGACAACTCCTTTCCTCTTGATAAAGCGCTTTTGTCTTGCTACGGAGCTTTAGCCATGATTGAACATTAACCATGGACCACCAGGTTACCATGCAACCTGAGTTTCCTATCACCAACTGGATGTCCGTGGAAGCTCAGCTGAGCCACGACGCTTTAGACGACTGTGCACCGACCCACTGAGCTCTGGGTGAGTGTGCACTGCATCAGGAACGCCGCAGGTCCTGGGCCAGCGGTTAAGTTGTGTGAGGAAGTGGCACAGGTTCCCAGGGCTCCAGCTCATACCGCGTTCTCTCCTTCCTCTTATCCATTCCCTGCAGCCTTGTGAGGGGCTTCTTACAGTCGGTTGGCAGAGGAGGATGATACACGGATGTGGTTTATCGATGGTCTCACGTGACATGCAGGCACCACTTTGCTGGGACTTCTCTGAAGGGTGGTAGGGATGGAAATTCCTCCCGGTTTGTAGAACTTTAAGTCGTGCACCAAGCTTTTTACGTTTTGTTTGTCAAAGGAGAAATAGCCAGAGTTATAATTCTGATGGTGGGGAGGAGGGAGGAAAAAGGAAAAGCCTCAAGCTTCGGGAGGCTCACATTTGTCTGCCTCAGAGGAGGCACAGATACTGGGTATAGGAAGTAAAGGTATTTAGATACTCACAGGGATTGTCAGAAATGATAAAAGGCATCCTAAGGGGTCTGGACAGAGTAGCGAGAGTGTCTGCACCACAACACTTATTGTGGCATTTTTGCAGAATGGAACATAATCCACAGGACTCAATCTATCCAAATTACAAACATAATGCACCAATTTACCATTTCCTCTCTATCATATACCAAATCTCCCTATATGTGTGAATCCAAGTATCTGCTTGCATTTCTCTCTACCACATGCAGTTCTGTTTAATTGACGCAGGACTAAAATGTCTGATGGCATGTGTGTGAGTATGTGTTCTTAGCCTTCAAAATTGTCTTGTCAATTCTTGTATCTTTAATTTTTTATATTAATACAAAGATCAACTTTTTAATTTTCACGGACAAATGCTATTAGGATTTGACTGGGAATGGCGCTGGATATGTGGATTAATTAACATCTTTATAGCATTGAGTCTTCTTATTCATACATATACTGCTCCTTTTATGCAATCTTCTTTTATTTTTCTAAAAAAATTGTATCATCTTCTCTAAGGGCATCTTCTGTATATCTCTGTAGACTGGTTTCCAGGAATTTAATAGTTACAGTTTAGTTACTATGATGGATAGTATACACTTTTTCATAATTTGATTTTTTTGTGCTTTTATATGGAGATATCGATAATTTTTATATATTGATTACTTATGACAATCCTGCCTAACTCCTTGATTAGTTCTAATAGCTTATACATTTTAACAAATTCTTAATGTCAATAATTACATTATCTGCACATAAAATAGTGTAATTTTTTCTTTCTCATCCTTCCGTGTCTTATTTTGCTTTGTTGTCTTATTTTCTTGATTAACATTTCAAGTTCAACATCCCCTTGCAGAGATAATAGGTATCTTCGCTTTCTGACTTTAATGAGTTGTCTATTTTTTTAAAAATTGGTAACTTATTTCCTGTATTTATCTTAATAAACACACTTTTCAAAAGTTTAAAGTTAAATAGGTTTAGATTTTTTTTCTTCTATTCCCACTTTGCTACAGATAAATGTTACCGTGAATGGATGTTGACTTTTGAATTATCTATTGAATTACTTTTATGCATATATTGAAATAGTGTATAATTATTCCCCAGATGCATGTTAAGGTGACTTTACCTTAATATATGTTTTAATTTATTTATTTATTATTATTTTTTTAAACATTTTTTATTATAAAATTGTGGGGTGCAGTTAAGGGTTAGGTATACAAATGTGCATCATTCAGGCACCCTTGTTAATAAGGGGTGTATCCCTGCCCCAAGACAGATATTGACTACCGTTAACCCCACCTCCCTTCCCCTCCCTACACACCCCATAGTTTCCCACCACTGTCAGTCCTTTTCTTACAGTATTATGATAGATGATCAAGGTCCACTATATGAGTGAGAACATGTC
>CAUYQG010071809.1:0-34964 GCA_963574415.1 Tarsius wallacei | reverse complement strand
TTAAAGTCCAATGTTCTTTCAGCTCTGATTTCTAGTTGTCTTCTCAGGCTGGTGAATTTGTTCACAGTTAGGGTCAGTTGCCCCTGGCCTGCTGTGAAGGGCAGTTCAGATCACCACTCAGTTCCCCACTGCCCAGTTCACCATTCAAATCTGGCCTGTTTTTCAAGCTTGTTATTCCCATTTCAGTGTTGTTACCTTGAATCGCCAGCAGGTGGTGCTATCTGAGCCGCTCGCCCCAGAGGGGATGGAGCTGGACAAGCACCCCGACAGAGGCTGGAGATGAGGGCCTGCCTCAGGCCACACAAGGGGAATCCCACGGCCTGGCAGGACGTCCCGGTAGCTGTAGAGGAGTCAGTGATCAAGCAGATCTTGCTTGCAAGGGCTTTGGGGTCTGAAGTCGTGGATCACCTCAGGCACAGGTGGCACAAAGTGTAATGGTTGCCCCAGAGGCAGCGGTAGCCTCATGGCTGCTGTGTCTGTGTCTCCAGCAGCAGACACAGGCTGTCCAGACTGCCGTGATGCTTCAGCAGTGGCAACGGCCGAGCTCCGTGTGAACAGCAGGCTGCCAATGATGGGATTCGCAACCCCCAGGGAGAGAGTCAGAAACCTTTTGCGTTCTCCTTTGCGCAGGGTCTCATAGACCAGGCTGCGCCATCGCCATCTTGCCACATTCCTCAAATTCAACAATTTTTAAAACATTAGCAAGGACAAGAACAGAAACATTAAAGAAATAGACTCATTTTTCAAAAAGATAACCTTGAAAATGACTATGGAGTTGCTTTTTACATTTATTTATTATTTTAATTTATTTTTTTAGTTGGGGGTCTCATTCTGTCATTAAAAGCTGGAGCGCGGTGGCATGATCATGGTTCATCACAGCCTTGACCTCCCGGGCTTAAGCAATCCTCCCACCTCGGCTAATTTTTTTTTATTTTTAAATTTTGTTGTAGAGATGAGGTCTCACTATGTTGCCCAAGCTGGTCTCAAATCCCTGGGTTCAAGCAATTTTCCCTCCTCAGTCTCCCAAAGTGCTAGGATTACATGTATGAGCCACAGAGCCCAGCTGGAATACTTTTTAAAACCAGAAACACAAAAATTGATTTGACATCTTTGTTTTGAAAACTTTGAAGGCTTTTAATCTCCAGATTCATACATTTTATATTATCAAACTTTTCCAATTTCCAAAGCCCCTGTGCAGTTAGATTTTCTTGCTTCGGTTTGGCATGAGGTGGTGCTGACACCTTTGACACCAGAGATGAGTCAATGAGCTCTGTGGCAAGAACTGACAGCAGGAAGCACAGTCAGCAGCTTTCTCTAAGAAATGGACTGTCACTATCAATTCTGCTCTTTAGGAGTTTAAAGTCTTATCAGTATAAGCATCCCATTTGACCTATGAGTTTATGCCAGTGGGGAAAAAGGAATACCCTCATTGTGTATCTAATTTTATTATCTTTATGGTTTTTATAAACCCTTTCTAAAAAGCAAGAGGAAGATAAATGAGAAAAAGCATAGGGTTCACCCAGGATTCATCTATTTCTATGCTTGTTTCTAGGATACCTTCTTCCCTAAGAACTGTAGCAGAACAACCCACACCAGAGTAGTTATTCATCACAGGTCCAGGAGCCTATGTTTTTGGAGTCCTGTTTTCTAAATCCCTCAGTATATGAAAAGCACATTTTCATGACTAACCTGCATGCAGTTTCTGGAATTTGTGGTCAATCTTAGACATTTCTGCAGGGAGCTAATGAAGATTAGACCTGAGTTATGACTTGCAGATAGCTAAGTGATGGTGCATAGATCAGTTTTCCATATATCAACCTATGTTTAGAAAATTCACAGCTATAAAGTTACCCAATGAATTAAAAAGGATTGTAGTAGTGCATTGTGAGTGTTACCTGCAGGTAGTTTTACAGGAGCTAGAGAGGTATCAAGGCTTCAGTGGTATAATCATTATTTAAATGAAGATTTAGCAAAATTCTACTCACAAATGTGTCCACCATTAGCCATTTAGTCCTGAAGAATGTCCAACTTATTTATTGTTTTCCTAATAGTAGAAGGGATTACTTTGACCTTGTTAACAGACTGAATGTCTTTTTAATCCAAGATATTAACACAAAGGAAAAAACTAAAAAGCATTAAAGTATAAGACAATACATACTTTCTAAGCTTATAAGCATCATTCAAGTGATATAAAGTCTAAAAACATTTGAATTAGATTCTATCCCTGGCTCTCTTACTGGACTTGGATATTATGCCTTCACCAGCATTATATTTTCATTGTCCTTTTAAACTACATCTTATTATCAAAATGAATATTTTTTCTCTTGGAAAATTATTTGAGATTATTGACCAAAAATGTACAAACTATGTCATTAATAATCTCTTATAATTACAAATCAGTTTTATGACGCCGTACCCCTTTTTTCAGCATGTGCGTGTGTGCACTCACACATGTGACACATACACACAGGCCACACACTACATTCATTTTCAGCAGCCTATAAAGATTTTTAAAGCTGTGAGTGCACACTTTTAAGAATTGACACTATTGAGATAAAAATAGTTTGTGCAAAATTTGATACTAATCGTGTTCAAGTCTCCTTCTACCCCTGTTTTTGTGTGGAGAAACATAAAAATTACCCCCCTGTAGTTCCCTACCATAGTGACTCTGAGATGTAATCACTGTTATAACCTCTTTGTGATTCTGTTTCCTCAAATGAAGAATGGGAGTAACACTACCCTACAGAGTAGTTGTGAAGATAAAATTGCAGGGTTAATGTAATTTATCCATATGTGAGGGCTCAGAAAAGGAAAAATAAATTATGCATATAATGCTTGTAGTAATTCTATCTGTGTAAGTGCTTCTGTGTGCCAGAAAATGTTACATGCGTTATCTCATTTAGATACTATTTGCCTTGTTTTATAGAAGGTTAGGAATGGTGAATCAGTCTACCAATATCACACAGAACTAGAATTTGTGCTAGGTCTAAACTGATCCTAAAGTCCACAATATTTTTTTTATTTTATTATAACTTTTATAAAAAATACGGCCTTGAAATCTATTTCTCTTATATTCTCTGGTATTACTTGTTAGCATTTGCTTCAAACAGCAAAACCAACATTGTTATATCTGATTGGAGAGAAGATAGGCAGAGAGATGGACTAGCCTAAAAGATGTTCTAGTCTTCATTGTTTTGTTTTGAAAATTAGAAAATTAAGGAGCATGCCAACAGCATACAGTTAGCTGATGGAAGGGGACTATCAGATATCATAATTGTAAATGTCATTAATATGACTCATTGTTATACCTTATAATGGAATGGTTTGTCTTTTCTCCCCAGCTTTGTTATCAATACTTAAAACAATGATTTGTGCATTACATACCATTAGAACCTCCACATATAAGACATTTAGTAATCATTCTATAATTGTTAATTTAATTATTAAATACATGCAGACACTTATGGAGCACAGACTTTACCAGCAAGTCTGGCTTTATAAATGTTGGTGAACAGACACTTTAATCCTTTAGATGATTGGTGCATCTTGATTAGGTGTTTTTAAAGGGTAAATGCCAGCTGATTAACTTGTTCTTTTGTGTAATTTTTACCACGTTTAGTGGTTGGCCCAGTGCAATTATAGAATAACTAAATATGAGGTAATCTGGACTTTTTACATCAACTTTTAAAATACTTATAATCTATGTGGATAGATTTTGCAGATGACAAACTTGGAATGGTACGACACTTGAAGATAATAAATAACATGATGCAGTGTAAGGACAGCTACAGACCTTGTTATGACTGAGAACTAGGTATGTGAATGACAACGTGGTAAATGAGAGCCATAAAGTGCTGAGGGTAAAACTGACTGTGAACGAGTGACTAAGTTAGTGCCAATTTTTATAAAATAATGAATCCAGGGTCTTAAATTGTGTTCTACTTTTAAAGAACTTTTGTGTTAATGTGGTTAAAAAAAATTTAGTTCCTACAGTATTGAAAAAGATATTTCAAAGGTTATTAAACAATCACTTGGGGATGCTGACTTTTAAAATATTTTATTACAATCTATTTCTCAATATTAAAAAAAACAAACTTAGACCTCCTAAGACAAGTGATTATATCTTGGATTAGGGAATAAACTCAAATGAGCAATTTTATTTATTGACACACAAAAAATTACACTGATTATTTTTCTCTTTGTCATTTGATAAGCATTTTATTTTGGGGATAGGCTATAGATATTACTTGTAGTTTATGAAATAGTACTTGAAATTTTAAACAAGCCAAGTGAACCAAATATATAATAACACTATAGCAAAATAAAGTCAAATATTTAAATATAAATGCAAGGCAAATAACTTTACTAACCTCTCAGTAGCCAATGATCATCAGATAATATCTAGAAAGAGGTGATATGGAACAACGGAAAAAGAGCAGCCCTGGATCACAAGACAAATATTCTGTCTTCATCCAAATTCCCTAACTAATTAGCTGAGTGATCTTGACCAAGTTTTATTCTTTTCATTAGGTAAAGATGTGGAAATGGATTGTCTACATAAAGTGTTACTAGTACTAAAAATATACTTAATTCTATGATCCAAATAAGAATGTTGTATATAAATGACACGGTTTTATGTCCTCCGTGATAAATGACTTCTTAATTATTTGAAGGAATGGCATTTTTGGCCAATTCAAATAAATAAAATCCAGTTGTAAGAAGAGTTAAATAGACAAAGTAACAAATTTACCATGTTTGTCTTTGCTGTATCCAGATTATCTGTGAAATCTGATTAGTGATCCAAAGTTTCCTTTTTCAGCATGGAGTCAGTTCATTTTAGAAAATGATAGGTCTTTTATTTTTATTTTTAATTTTGAAGATGGGGGTACAATTCAGGGTTAGGTATACAAATGTTCATTATGCAGATACCCTTGTTGATGAGGTATGCCCTCCATCACAGGTCTTAAAGAATGCTTTGTCTCTGTGATAGTAATCACTTTTCTGGAGCCTGGAGCCCTCTCACCTATAATTTACTCTCTCTCTTCCTTCTTCCTGCTCTTCCTTCTCTTTCTCCTCCTCCTTCTCTTTATGGTTTTTATTTCTACTCTTTCTAAATACATTATTCATGAATACTTTTCTCTTTTATAAATAACCAGAAGCACCTCATGCCAGACATTTTACAATCCAGCTGAGTGTATTATAGCTTTTTGACAGCAGAAATAGAAAAGTCATGCATGTTCAAGAATGAACTTTTTTCTCCAAAATAGCTTTAGTCTATTTCATATTAACCACAAATGTCTCATTTTTTCAGGAAGTATTTGCAAAATCTCATATTGGGGGTTAATTTACATGTATGAAAACTTCTACATTTAAGTAAAATTCATATCCTGATGGCTGTTTGTTTTAATTGTAAAGAGTAAATGTTTATAATCTTATTTCCTAACTCTAGGGGCCTGTCTTCTGTAGAGATTAGGAGTTACCTTATATTTAAACAGATACAGTGATGCCTATTCACATTTTAAATGTCTGAAGAAAACTTACAATTTGGGCTTATTCCTGCAAAATACACACATCTTATGTAACCAACATAACTGACCAGTGTTTTGGTCAGCCTGGCATTTTGTTGTCCCTCTGATCATACCATGAAGGTAAATGCATTTTTGGCTTGTGTGGACAATCCTGAATCTTATATCCCACAATTTAATTTTATACCCCTTTATTCCATATCAGTGAAAATGATACAGAATATCATTTGGTCTTTCAGGTCGTACTCTAAATTCATGTGTAAATGATAGGAAACCAGGGATGGGGAAATGTTATAAAATACAAATTTACTAATGGGGGAACATATTAAAAAGGATAAAAATAACACATATCTAGAAAGGTGAAATGTCAATCAAACAAAAATTGAGAGCACCAGAAGAGGAGCTTTTTGTGTTAATAATTAGATATCTTCTTTCTATATGAGAAAATCCTTATAAACATACAATCAGAGACCATGCAAACACTCTCATTCAAGGTGTTTTAAAGGAAGAACTCATGTATCATGTAATGGATTGTATTAAATTATCCTGAAGTTCTCTTTCAACTTTGAAAATCTGAATTTGCGTTTTCTCAGTCCTCAATTTACATGACTGTTATAAATGGGAATTACCCTTCTTGGTACAGCCCTATATAAATTACTCTAAGAAGCCTCCCCTCACTCTTCCTGATATCAGACATTTTCTTCCACAGTACTCACATAGTACTTTGATAATGTTTTTAGACATTGAATTTTGACTTATCCTCTCTCTATACAATGACAGATCTCTGTTTTTCTGCCCTTGGAAGTTTGTCTATGCATTTTTTTCTCTTCTACTTAGCAGTTCCCCATCACGACCTATAAAAAGCCCTCTTTACTTTCAAGTTCTAGTGCTAGAGTCTTCCCTCATCTATATCTGAAGGCATTGCTGCTACCTCTTAAATCTACTGACATATAAATATCTTTTAAATTAAAAAATATTCTAATCATAATTTATATTTTATTACAGCAGTGATCTTCAAAGTTAGTGTGCATAAGAATCACCAGAATGGCTTTATAAAACAGTTTCTTTGGAGGGTTTGTTCAAACAAACCCTTCACTAGGTAGCGTTAAGTCCATGAATAGGCATTTCTAACAAACACAGATTATGTCTGCAATGCTTATGGACCACTTCTTGAGAACAATAGTACAATTTAGATAGTAAGTTTCTCAAAGTTCAAGGCAAGATTGTTTTTCTTCTCTATGTTATTACAACTTCAAAGATAATTCAGCACCGAAGTTCCTTTTTCTGGGAAAATTCCAATGAATAAAGGGTTAAAGTCAAATAGAATGTAATTATGTTCATGTTCTAACTCATAAAACCCTCATAGTTGATAATTTTGTAATGACAAAAAAGAAAGGCAATTCAATTGCAAAAATGAACTTGTTTGTGTTTATGAGAGCAGCACATCTGAAAACTACTCTTTCCACACAAAATAAAGCAAAGTATAGAAAGCAAAAGAGAAATGACAGAGCTTATTTTATTCCATTTAAGTGGAACTGCCATGAGTTGGAAAAATCTAAATTTTTAATTCCTAAGAGAACTAGGAGAAAAGGGTTCCTAAGAGAAAAAAGGGGAATAGTTTAATGTATAAAAGAAAAATTATTAGACAAAATAGAATATTACAGTATAATCATATAAAGGTAATGGAAAATTTATTTCTTGGAGTTGAAACATAAAACTTTCCAAACCTAGGGAGTATATGTCCTGGAGCCTCACAGATGCTGTGTCAGTTTGGTAATTCTCTACTTGTTATATTTTGCATGGTCACTAAGAACCTATTCTCACCACAGCCTCTAGTCTGAGTTCTTTTATTATTGAGGTATGTGGTAGTATTTTTGTTGACCGAATGAAGTCTCACCATACCTAGCCACTCTTAAGGAAACAGACTGTTTCAAGACATGGCCAGGACTAAACAGTAACACCATTTTATTTTTTTCTAAACGAAGTCCCCAGTTCTTTTTTAATAACCTAAAGAAACAAATAGTAATAGAAACACAGTGACCAACAATTCTGCTCCAAAGGCATGAATCCCCAAAGGATCAGAATCTGGTCAGTCAGGAACAAGCACCCTTTCTACTCCATTCCCATGTTGTTATCTTGGACGTGCTTATTGTACTCTCAGGAAGGCTTTGTTCTTCATGTTTTAGTACAAGTAGTCAGAAATTATAATTTTTGTATGTCTTCTTTAGCAACATTCTCAGACATACGCATATATTGTGTGTATGAGAACAATACACATATATGCAATACATACATATATTGTATATTACATATACATTACCCTTCTGGGCTCATTTTATTTTTATAGTAAGAATTTTTTATTTATTCTCCATTAAAAACAAATTTACTTCAGATCATTATGGCCAGAAGTACATTTGCAAATTAAACAGTCTTAACAATCTACTTTTGATGGTTCTGTTAGAGAATAAGACACTTTGCATTTCCAACTGGCTTATTATAACTATGCTTATCCACATAGGAGATAATTTAAAAATAAAGTTAATAATACAATTTTTAATGAAAATATATAACATATTTTAATTAAATTGCTACGTTTGGATGTTTAATTCACCCGTCCTTACATGCCCATGGAATACCTATGAAAATTTCCACTGATGCAAAGTTGAAAAAAATATTCCAATCCGTGATTGGCCACTCCTTTAGAAAAATTGCTGGTAATTAGTGCTTCTCAAGTGTGCTGCCCAGAGCAGCAACAGCAGCATCACTTGGGACTCATTAGGAATGCAAATGATTAGGCCCTACCTTAGTCTATTAAAAGTTTGAGAACCACAGCTCTAAATACAGAAGAGATAGAATAGGTTGATAAGTCATTAAAGGGAATGGGAAATATCTTCCACTCCTCCTCATTCTTGATCCTGTATTCAGAGATTAATAGTCTCTGTGTATATCCAGAGAATCTGGTGCTAATTCCAGGTCTAAGGGTGACTGAGATGACTAAAATTTATTTTCTATTCTCCTCCACATGCCCAACCACAATCAGAATCATTCTGAAGATTGCAGCTTCTGTGATACAACATGGTCAAAAGTGAAAATGATTGGGAAAAACACACAACACATTATGTGAAGTAACTTGTAAGTAGAACAGAAAAACACCACCATTGTGGGGAAAAAAGGAAAAGAAAAGAATTTCAGACTGTCTAAAATTATCCAAAAATAAATTCAACTTTTACTGAAAGAATTAGGGAAGCAGAAGAAGATACAACCTCAGTTAAGCTGGATTTCATTGACAGATTAGAAAGGAAACATCTGGATGTACACAGATAAATAGTGATAGAAATTAAAACTACATACGCCAATTTGCATGAAACATGTTGGACTTGGATAGAGATCTCCTTGTTCAAATCAATGAAAACCAAACTATAAAAAGAGGCAGTAACATAAGAAGGATTTGAGGTCTTCACATTGCAAAATAGAAATAACTATTTTGGGAATATATTTTTCCAGAATGTGTATCCCTTCTTTTTGATAAAGGATCAGAAAACATAAATTCATAGAAGATATGAGAGATGATACAAAGTGATCATTTGTGGAGATACAGGTTATGAGTATAAGAAATCTGAGATAAAGCTGGGCTTGGTGGCTCAGCCTGTAATCCCAGCACTTTGGGAGGCTGAGGTGAGTGGATTGCCTGAGCCTGTGGGTTCGAGACCCTCCTGGGCAACTTGGCGAGATCTCATCTCTACAATAAATCAAAAAAAATTAGCCGGGCATGGTAGCGTGCGCCTGTAGTTCCAGCTACTCGGAAGGCTGAGGCGGAAGGATTGCTGGAGCCCAGCAGGTCGAGGCTGCGGTGGCCGAGAGCGGCCACTGCACTCCAGTCTGGGCAACGGAGCGAGACTCTAACTCAAAAAAAGAAAAAGAAATCTGAGATAAGTGGGAAAATCAGAAAAAGCAAAAATACACAAAATTTATAAAAGTATTCATTGGTGGTGGTAAAAAAAGAAATAGTAAGCCATGAAATCCAGTCAGTGACTTAAAGACTTAACAACTTAGAAAAGTTCACTAAGAATGAAGATCAAAGACATAATAGATCTAGAGGAAAGAAAAAAAGATGCAAATTATAGGTAATTGACAATTTGGGGGAATCAAAACAAAACAAAATGGCCAAAAGATTAATCAAAGTCATACTAAAAAAAACTGTATTCTGACTTAATATAAAGTTTTGACTTTATAAGATTGAAGAGATCACTATGTTTCTTGGAAAGCAAGTGAAAAAGACCTATTCCTAGAATATACTGCTAGATTTAAAAAATGCTAATAATAAAGTCATATCCTTCAGTGCAAGAAAGGAAGGAATGTTACCTAAAAGGCAAAAACATCAAGCTAGACTCAAATTTTGTACTGTAATAAATGCCTGAAGAAAATTGAGGCATTTATATGAGTGTCATAGAAAAGAAAAATATTACATTTCCATAATTATACATGTAGACATTTTGTCATTTGTATGTGAATGTTTTTGAACATGCAAAAGATATAAAACATATGTCACTGATTAATCATTTTTGAATAATTCTATTTAAAAATATTCTCCAACAAGTGAAAAAGATGAAGACAGTTTGGCAACTAAAAAAATGAATAATTCAGTAATATGTAAACACTGGTATGGGCATGATTCCAGTTCAACATAAAGAACAAATAAGAACTTTTTTGCAAAAGTAATCACTGAATACATTGCAAATATTAAAAAAAAAATTCTAGAGAATATATGATGATTTGGGTCACCAAACAGTAATAATCAATATCTACAATCTCAAAATATTTTTGAAATACTGGAAATCAAAATCATCTAAAAATTTAAAAAATATTATATGTTCTTCATTTTACAATGTTTATATTTGGAGGACGAGCCAATATTTTTGTATTTTTCTTAAACTGACTATTCAGAAAAAGTTCAAGGATGTGTTTGAACACAATGTGATATATAAAAGTTTTGGTCTTGTATCACTAAAGAAAACTAAACCAACAATGCAAACATACCATATAAATCCAAACTTGTCAGTCATAGTAATAAAGGCAAATAGATTTATCTCCCTAGTTAAGTTCAAATTTGCAGATTAAGTTTAAAAAATATAAATATAAAGTGTTACTTAAAATCAAATAAATGTTATTTTTAACCTTTTACCAAAACAATTTTAAAATATCATATTGTAAGCCACCATAGCAACATGAATCTATCTGAAAAGTCAACATATGTAAGGCCACATTTCTTTGAAAATAGTGCAGTAAAGCTGTAAATTAATTATGCTTATTAAATAAAATCAAAACAAACATACAGATAATTTAAAATATATATTATAAATATCTATTAAGTCAAATGGAAAATTTCATATTTTTAAAAAGTTTTTACCTGTATATAGTTTTAAAAATTAGATCATCAAATGTCTGACATATTTATAAAACAGTACTCAGTGGCATAACTTTATCCTTAAACAAGAAAGATGGAACATAAATAAAATAGGAGTTCAACTTATTGTGAAAGAAAGAATAATATGAAATTGTGTTAGTCACTTTTTACTAGGTCACCTTACATGGCAACATGCAATCTCAATAGCTCTGATAAATGTTTATTTACCAGCAAGTTGAATGAGAGAGGGTGGGTGGTGGTCAGGTGCTGTGACACAGGTGGGTTGCTGTCTGCTTTATACATCTTCTATTTCTGGGATGCTGACTAGAGGATCACACCCTTAACATGGATTGTATGTTCCCAAGATAAGGGTCAAAACACAAGACATATGAAAAGGGACATATGGAATGCTCCTTAAATCCCCTGACCCATCACACACCTCTTCTACCTACATTGTTTTACTGAAAGCAAGTCTTATGGCCAACTCTCATACAATGGAACAGGGAAATTAGTCTGCCCACAGTGAACCATGGCAAGACTTGGGAGCAAAGGAAGAATTGTGAAGAAATAAAAATGTCTTCTTGAATATCATCTTCAATTATAAAATAGAAGAAGAAAATTGAGGAAAAAATGATGGATATGAAAGCAAAAATTTATTAGAAAAAAGTCATCAGAAGAATTGAAATATAAATCAACCTTTGTTATTTAAAATGAAAAAAGACTCACCCACAATGAATTAAATGATAGATGTAATATATATAAAGTTACACATATTATCAATTATGATGGAAAGATGTTTGCAGAGTAACTTTTTATAAATAAGAAAATACTACATACAACAAAATCTGAGCACATTTGAAGGTTTCAGAAGAGATTTTTTGAGAAAATATGCATTACCATAATTGAACCAAGAAGTAAAAACATTTCTAATGTGCCACTTGTCATGAATAATTTTAAAATGTAATCAAATAATTACCTCCAAATAAGACTTTCACACCAAAGATTTTAGTCTTTAAAAAAAAATTGATTTTTCCCATGCTATAAGATTTGTTGCAGGGCATGCAAAAAGGTGGAACGCTACCAATCATTTATGTGTCAGACATAATCCTGATAGAAAGGTTGACAAAGATAACACAAAAGTGATAATTATAGAAGACATTTTCTCTTTTTATAGATGGCAAAATTCAATAGGTGAATCAAAAAAAATTTAGAAACTTCTAGCATTGCATAGTCTGTAATACAGAATAACTTATCTTAGTAATATGTAATCAAGAAAATATTGTTTTATCAAGAAGAGATAAAATTCAAAACAAATCTTTAACCAAAAATGTTGATAATATATATTTTCAGCTTGAAATGTAAAAAAATCATTCTCCACCAGCACCACCAACAGAATACTTTTGAGATATATACAAATAAAGGAATATTTTTTTAACATGCTAAAAAAAATCAGTCATATTAACACAAGCAATGGAAAGTCTCATTGGCTATTCTGTGCTTAAGAGTAGAAATAAAAAAGATAGCTACTTGATTAAAAAAAACAAATTACTGTGTGGTATCCAGATGGTATATGTACATGAGAAAAAGAAAGCTATGAGAGAATTAAGTAAAACTTTTTGGAATTAGTAATAAAATTCAATATGTAAAAAACTACTTTTTAAAAAATCAACAGCTTTTTAAAAAAAACTGAAAAGAAATGTGTGGAACTGTGTAACAAATGCCAGAGAAATCTATCAGAATTAAGAAAAAAGGGAAAGAAAATATGAGTTAATGTCTTGACATAAGAAATACACCACAATTAGCTATATAAAAATTGTACGTTTCTGTACATTAAATATATCATAAATAAAATTAAGATTTAATTATATCTGGGAAATATTTGCAATAAATATTGCCAAGTATAAAGCTCATATTTTTGATTTGTATAGCATACTTAAAAATAAATTTATTAATTAATTTTTTATTGGAGTTTATTTCACACATAGTAAGCTATTGAAAAGAAATCCCAAAGGCGGATTTTTTTTCCCTCTTTTAATTTTTATTTTAAAATTTTGGGGTATAATTCAGGGTTAGGTATACACATATTCATTTTGCAGGTACCCTTGTTGATAAGGTGATCCCCCCCTTCCCCAGGCAGATATTGACTACTGTCAATCCCATCTCCCCTCTCCCACTCCCACTCCCCCACCGCAGTTTCCTGCTACTGTCAATCCTTTTCTTATAATGTAAATGGTATTTTATACAGATGTTTGCATGTCTTCTTTTTGTTTAGCCATATGTTTAGCCTGGATTCCATGGTCTTCTTTGGAGGTCCTTCTGGGCCTCAATTATGACAGTTTTCCATTTAGAGGATTTTCTAAATTTATACAACATTTTGTGTATGAGCTTATTCCTGGAGAGGGTATGTAACTTTCATCAGATTAAATGCCTCTATTAAAACTTTTGATTATACAACCATGCATTTTAAACTCAGTTTAATTTTTCAGCCAATGTATCTAGTATCTGTTAATAATTTAATTGTAGGCAACTTGATGAAGTGATTAAATGAATTGGAAGCTGGACCTGAGAGTGTAGACCTCTACACTCTAATTGTGGCAAAAAAAGAAAAATTGCAAAAGAAACCAACTGAAAAGTGAAATATTTTGTCCCTAGGCAGACTTCTTCTTAATGTCATTAGTAAAATATATTTTCGTCAAATTGTCTCAGCTGTCAATTGAATCAATTGTTTTATATACAATCATATAAAACAAGACCTCTGTTATGGCTATGAGAACAATGAGAATCTGCCACATTTCATTTTACACAAACATGTAATACAATGTAAAATTTATCTACTACAGAAAATTGTATCTTGCTTAGTGTTAATACAATAGAGCATCCCTAATCCAAAACTCCAACATTTGAAATGCTTTAAAATTTGAGTGCCAACATGATGCCACAAGAAGAAAATTTCACACATAAGTACTTGACACAAACTTTTCATGCTCAAAATTATGAAAAATATTGTGCAAAATTACTTTCAGTCTAGATGTATAAGGTGTATTTTTTTGTTAATAAATTTATTTACTTATTATTTATTTTTATTATAAAGATGTAGGGTACAATTCAGGGGTTAGTCATACAAACATTGATTATGCAGTTTCCCTTGTTGATAAGGTATGCCCCTCCCTCCCCTAGCAGTTTCCCTCAACTGCCAACCCCATCCCCGCTCCCCTGACAGTTTCTCATTACTGCCAAATGCTTTCTTATAGTATTATAATTGTTCAAAGTCCACTTATGAGTGAGAACATATGGTACTCTGTTCTTTGTTTCTGTGATAGATCACTGAATATGATAGACTCCAAATCCATCCAAGTTGCTGCGAAGTCCATATATTTGTCCTTCTTTATGGCTGCATAGTATCCTTTGTGTATATGTACCCCATTTCTTTATCCAGTCCAGCATCGATGGGCAACATGGTCGGTTCCATGTTTTTGCTATTGTGAATAGAGCTGCAACAAACATACGTGTACAGTTATCTTTTTTGTAGAATCATTTGAGTTCTTCTGGGTATATAACCAATAGGGGAATTGTTGGGTCATATGGAAGGTCAATTTATAGATCTTTCAGAAATCACCACACTGTCTTTCAAAGAGGTTGCACTAGTTTGCATTCCCACGTATTTTGTTTTTAAAGGTGCATTTGTATAATTTGTCTAAATGAATTTCATGTTTAGACTTAGGTTGCATCCTCAAGATATCTCATTATATATATGAAAATATTCAAATATCTGAAAAAATTCAAAATATTACACAAGTATCTGGTCCTAAGCATTTAAGATAAATGATATTCAACCAGTATAAAGGGAAATACTTTTATCCCCCTTAAACTCTTTAAATTGAGATTTTATTTTTTGAGTTGAAGTCTCACTCTATCACCTAGGCTGGAGTACCTTGATTTTTAGAGATAATATGTAAGTAATTTGATATATAATGTCTCTTGTTATGGCTTATAATTTTGAGACCCAAGAGTATGCTAAATACTTGCTATTTAAATAAGAGAAATTGGACCCATAAATTAAACTATCCCATTATTCTCAAATATTTGTATACTTTAAAATATGTAAAGACTATAGGGGATAAACATGAAAGGTAATTAATTTTTCAAAAAAGTTACAAAATAAAGCTACTTTATGACTTTACTTTTGAAAAAATTTCTGTGATATGCTTGAGGGTGAATTGATGCAGAAATATGACACTGAAGCATAGGAATTCAACTGCAAGCTGAAGTCGAATCAAATTTCATATGGTAATTTGTCACTTTAAAATAAACAATTAAAAAGTAACTTTTGTCACAAATAGAAATATTAAGTGATCATATTTTTATTTTTTACTTTTATCATGGGCTTTTTATGTGCCAATATTGCCACTAAATGTTTTGCATACATAAATATATTTAATCTTCATATCAATCAGATATTATGTCTCATTTTACAAATAAGAAACCTAAAAGATTATTATTCACTTGTCATCCAATATTATCGAGAACATGCCACGAGAACATACAGGTACTGCTTTTGACTCTGAGGATAAAGTAATGTACAAAACATTGTCCTGCTATCACGGAGTTAAATTAAACTGAGGAGGGCTAAGAAATACATAAATATGATGTTAGGACTATAAAAGCAATATAAAGCAGGGTAAGGGGCTAGAGAATGGTGAGACTGGGAATCAGGGTCTTGGGATTCTAGGTTAGCTAGGATAATTGAGTGAGACCTCTCTGATTATGGGGCATTTCAACCTGAATAAAAAGAGGGAGAAGCAGGGTACAGTGTCTTACCCCTGCAATCCCAGCAGTTTGGGAGGCTGAGGTGGGAGAATCACTCGAGGCCAGGAGTTAAAGACCAGACTCAGCAACAAAGCATGACCTCATCTCTACCCAAAACAGAAAGATTAGCTGGGCATGGTGGTGCATGCCTATAGTCCCAGTTACTCGGGAGGCTGAGGCAGAGGATCACTTGAACCTGGGAGTTTGATTGTGCAGTGAGTCATAATTTGCCACTGCCCTCCAGCCTGCATAACAGTGACATCTTGTCTCAAAAAAAAGAAGAAAGAACAAACAAACAAACAAACAAACAAAAAAAGGGGGAGAAATCCAGGATGGTATTTGGGGAAATAATATTCTAGGTAGAGGGAATAAAACAAATGCAAAGACTGTGAAGTAGTGGTTTGCTTGGAGCAGGAAGATCCGTTTGGTTGAAAGTTAAAAATGGAGCCTAGGGACCAGGGGAAAGATCATACTTAAAGTTATGGGACTAGATAAAATCATGTGGGTAATTGCATAGATGCACAAGAGCAGTCTGGAGAAGATAAGGAGAATCCAAACACTTAGAAGTTGCAGCCCGTGCTGCCCATTAAAAGTGAACTGGATAAAAAAAATGTGGTACATTTACATGATAGAATATTATGACGCCACAAAGGAAAGCAAAATTATGAGCCTTGCAGCAACTTGGATGGAATTAGAGTCTATAACACTCAGTGATCTATCACAGAAACAAAGATCGGAGTACTACATATACTCACACATAAGAGGACCCCGAATGAGCATTTATCATAATACTTTAAGAAAGGGATTGACAGTTGTGGGAACTCTGGGGGGAGGGGAACATAACACCAGTAAGAATACCAAACTTTACCTGTAGGATGACCACTTATGTACCTAACCCTGAATTAATGTTTGGATTTAGCAGTAGGGAGGTCATTTCTGACCTTGACAAAATGGTGGAATATGGAGAAATTATCTTTGGTGACTCTTGTTTTCCCCTTTAAGTTGAAAAGCAAATGGGGAGGGGGCTCAGGGAAGATGGTGGTGGAGGCAGTTGGACTCTGCAAGTCCCTATGTGAGTGAGTGCATGTATAGACAATTTTGCATGCGTGCCTGTGAGTAAGTGGGTTTGTGAGTGGCTGACTGAGTGAGGACTCGGAAGTAAGTGGCCAGGACTCTCTTGGCAAAGTGGCTATTGCAGCAGCCACTCTGCTTGGACTCTAATACTTCCTGGGGTGCAGAAGCCCAGTGCCATTTTTTTTAAACCAGCAAAGCCCTTCCCAGGAAGAAGCTGCCAGGAGTGACTGCCAGCTCCAAGCTCTGCCTCACTACCACAGTGCTGGCCAGACACTGGCAGCAAAGGCTGTGGCCAGAGCACAGTGAGGGAGCCAGAGGCAGAGCCCCACTGGAGAAGAAGAAACAGAAACCCTGCCACCATCTTGAAAACTGGACAGGGAAGTGCTCCGGCTTGCTCACCACTAAGCGACAGACCCAATCTCTGGGACCAGTGGGTTAACTACTTAGGGGTTGGTGGTGACCCAGAGGGACTATCCTGAAAGCAGAAACTCCACAGGGACAGGATGAGTGCTGAGTCTCACGTGTCCCACCCCCTACCCTGATTCAGCCATAGGATAAAGGGTACGACCAGAAAAGGAAGAGAAAGACCCCTGAAAAGATTAGTGGTGACTCTGAGGCTGACACAACCCCCTCCTCCCCAGAAATCCTCTGCACATCAGACCCATAATGCTGAGGCACAACTGAGCCCTCTCTCAGGTGGAGCCTGGATGTCAGCCATGATAAGAGAACTATAGGATAAGCCTGACTGGGGTGCCCCTCCACCAGTACCTGGGGAGGAGACAATCCAGCACCTGCCCACAGGATCCACTTGACCATGTGAAAGTGGGAGGAGAGGACTGACCCCACGCATCCCCATCACCACCTCCTCTTTTCCTGGGTGTGAACTGGAGAGATTGTGAATAAGGTTGCAGGTCAGAAGGAGAGAGCAAAGGGGCTCATCTGTGAGCAGCTGAGAGAAACAATTACAAAACCTACCACAAGAGGGTGCGTAGTGACCAGAAATTAAAAAATTTTTTACTTCTTTCTCTGTGCATGAATGTGTGTGTGAGAGTTTGATTTGTATTCCCTCCTTTTTTCCTCTTTTTCTTTCTTCTAGTTTTTCTTTCTTTTTTTTTGTTTGCTATTTATGTGTGTATGTGAATGACTGAGTGTTCATCTTTCAGTTTCTTTTGTTGTTGTTGTTCTTCTCTTTTTTAGCTTAATGTGTGTGTGAATGTATGTGTGAGACTTTGATTTCCATTCCTCCCTCTTTTTTCCCCCCTTTCATTTTGTATTGGGCATGTGCGTGTGTGTGCGTGTGTGTGTGTGTGTGTGTGTGTGTGTGTGTTCAGTTTTCACATTTTTTGGTTTCTTTTTTTTGTTTTTCTGTTTGTTGTGTGTGTGTGTTATTTTTTTTTTGCTTTGGTTTCTGCTTTTGTTTTTCTGTGTTTTTTAAATTTTTGTGTCTCATTATTTTTGTCCATACTATTTCAATCTACCTTCTTCTGTTCTTCTCATTGTTGTTACTTTCTCTTGGACTCAGGGGAAACACATGTACCTTTTGTATCACCATATAGAGTGGTGGTGGGAAGTGAGTATCAGGGAACCCATACCCCAGTCAGTGAACTTTGTAAGTTGAAAGTAGTTTCTGAATCCTAGCTTCCCATCCTCCACCTTATTTAAGTCTCAAAACTATAAGAGATAGCAAAGCTTTCCACCCACAGCCCTGTTTCAAAATAGAACAAATTTAGAGCCCTCACCAGGGAAGAGTAGAGGGCCAACCAAACATCAGATGTCAAAGCTTCTCCGACTGACACTGAATAGTGGAACTAAAGAGAAAATAAATGTCACAAATTAGAAAAATATCAACAGAAGACCACAGGTAATTCCCAGTGTACCAAAGGGACAATGCCTGAAAAATCAGACCTCAGAGCCCAAACAATGGAAATCACCAAGGACTGGCCCCAGAATACAGCAGGGATTAGGGAATGGATGGAAAGAGCGAATAAGACTAAAGAAAGACAAGATGCAACATGGAAAGAATTTGTAACAGAGATTTTGGCCATAAAAAACTTCATCCAGGAAATAAATAACAAGATGACAAGCATGGAAAACAGAATTAATCAAGCAGAAGAAAGAATCTCAGAGTTAGAAGACCAAAACATGGAATCACCCAATCTGTAAAAAACATAGAAAGAAAACTCAGAAAGAAAGAACAAAGTCTCCAAGAGATGTGTGATTATATCAAGAGGATAAATGTACACCTGATTGGTATCCCAGAAGAAGAAAGAGAACACGTTGGAGCAAGTATTCCAGGAAGTTATCCAAGAAAACTTTCCCCATCTCACCAGAGATGTGACCATCCAAATACAAAAGATACAGAGAACCCCTGCAAGACATCAAATGAGAAGACCAACCCCTAGACACAATTTGTCTACAAAAAGTTGGTACAAAAGAAAAAACCCTAAAGGCAGCAAGAGAGAAAGATCAGATTACCTACCAGGGGAAACAAATCAAAATAGCAGCAGACCTATTGGCAGAAACACTGTCAGCTAAAAGAGACTGGAGTCCAATATTCAAAGTTCTCAAAGATAAACACTTTCAACCAAGAATTTCCTACCCAGCCAAGCTCAGCTTCAACAGTGATGGAGAATTAAAATCATTCTGAGACATCCAGTCCCTAAGAGATTATGCAGTTTTCAGATCAGTTCTACAGGAGATGCTTAAAAAGGTTAAGCACAGAAGAAAGGAAAAAGAGAATGATCACGCACTTCCCAAGAGAACAGAGCACAGAATGAACAGAGAATATCTTGTAACTGCAAACTTGTAAGAACACACATACATCAACCCAAAAGTTAAAAGAAAACAAACAAAAAAAAACTTTATAAGAAACTCCTGATGGGGATAAATAATCACATTTCAATAATCAGCCTGAAAGTGAATGGTCTAAATGCACCACTGAAAGACACAAGATGGAACCGGGATAAAAAACAATGACCCAATAATTGGTGCATCCAGGAAATTCATCTCACCACAAGGGATTCACACAGACTCAAAGTTAAAGGATGGAGGATGAATTTCCAGGTGAATGGATCACAAAAAGAGGCAGGAGTGGTGATCTTAATATCAGACAAAAAAGCTTTAAGCTATCAAAAACTTTAAAAGATACAAATGGACATAACATAATGATAAAAGTTTCAATCCATCAACAAGAAATATCCATCCTAAACATATATGCACCCAACACAGAAGTACCAACATTTATAAAGTGACTATAAAAACTAAAAAAAAAGATATTGACTCTAACACTATTATAGATGGGGGCTTAAATACCCCACTAAACCCTAAATAGATCATCGAAGCAAAAAATCAACAAAGAGATCCAAAACCTCAACTTAACACTTAACCAAATGGACTTAATAGATACCTACAGAACATTCCATCCAACAACCACAGAATATCACCACACAGAATGTATTCCAAGATTGATCACATCCTCAGTCATAAATTAAGCATAAACAAATTTCATAAGATCAACATACTGCCATGAACCTTCTCAGACCACAGTGGAATAAAACTAAATATCAACACCAACAAAATTCCCCCAAACCCACAAAGACATGGACACTAAACAGCATGAGGCTGAACGACTACTAGATCAACACAGAAATCAGAACAGAAATTAAAAGATTCCTGGAAACAAATGAAAATGAAGAAATATCTTACCAAAACCTCTGAGATGCCATGAAAACAGTTTAAGAGGGGAATTTATGTTTTTAAAAACCACATCAAGAAAATGGAATGATCACAAGTTAACAGCCTAACAAATCACCTAAAGGAGCTGGAAAGACAAGACTCCAAAACCCTAACTTTAGCAGAAGAGTCCATATCATCAAAGTAAAAACCCAAATATGGGACACAGAGGACAAATATATCATACAAAAAACCCCAACAAAACAAAAAACTATGTCATTGAAGGAATAAACAAGATTGATGGACCTCTAGCCAAAATGACCAAGAAAAAGAGAGAAAAAGTCCAAATAAACACAATCAGAAATGCAAAAGATCAAATCACAACTGACCCAGAAGAAATACAAAAGATTACCAGAGACTACTATGCATACCTGTATGGAAACAAACTTGAGAAACTAAATGAAATGGAGTTCTTTCTGACATCATACAACCTCCCAAGGTTGAAACAAGATATTGAGCCACTAAATAGACCAATAAACAACCCAGGAAATTGACTCCATCATAAGAAAACTAACTAAAAAAAAAAGCCCTGAACCAGACAGATTTCCAGTGGAATTCTACAAAATGTATAAGGAGAAGCTGATACCAATCCTATTGAAAGTATTCCAGTCAATTGAGAAAGACAGAATTCTCCTCAAACCATTTTACCAAGCTAGCAGCATCACACTGATACCCAAACTGGGTAAAGATCCAACATTAAAAGAGAACTATAGGCCAATATCCCTGATGAACATAGATGAAAAAAATTCTCAACAAGATTCTGACAAATTGGATCTGAAAACACATTTCAAAAATCATCCACCATGACCGAGTAGGTTCATGCCCAGGATGCAGGGCTGGTTCAACATCTACAAGACCATACATGTAATTAAATACATCAACAGATGTAAAAACAATAACCACATGATTATATCATTAGATGCATAAAAAGCTTTTGATAAAATCCATCATTCCTTTTTGATAAAAACCCTCAAACCCCTAGGCATAGGAGGAACATACCTCAAAATAGTAAGCCTCCTATAAATAACCCACAGCCAGCATATTACTATGTTTTTGGACAGAAACTGGAAGCATTTCCCCTGAAAACCAGGGACAAGGCTGCCCACTCTCACTGCTCCTGTTCAACATTGTGTTGGAAGTTCTAACTTCAGCAATTAGACAAGAGAGATAAACCAAGGGTATCCAAATAGGGAAAGAGGATGTTTAGTTATTCTTCTTTGCTGATGATCCTATAACTTGAAAATCCAAACAAATCTGTCGAAAAACCTCCTTGTACTGATAAAGCACTTTGGCAAAGTCTCAGGGTACAAAATAAATTTGCAAAAGACAGTCGCACTAACAACAAACAGGCAGAGATCCAAATAAACAGCACAATCCCATTCACAATAGCCACACACAAAATGAAATACCTCAGCATCTTACTAACTAGAAAAATGAAACACCTTTACAATGAAAACTGCAAAACAGTGCTCAAAGAAAACAAAGAAGACACAAACAACTGGAAAAATATTCCAAGCTCGTGGAAGAACCAGGATCATTAAGATACCCATCACACCAAAGACAATCTACAGATTTAATGCAATATCCATTAAATTACCAATATCATTCTTCTCAGACCTGAAAATAACAATACAGAAATTCATATGGAAACATAAACAACCACAAATAGCCAAAACAATTTTTAGCAAAAGAAAACAAAGTGGGAGATATCACACTTCCAGACTTTAAACTTTATTATAAGGCTACAATAATCAAAACAGCCTGGTATTGGTACATGAACAGGCATATAGACCAATGGAACAGGATCGTGATTCCGAAAGCAAAGCCTCAATTCTTCAACCAACTCATCTTTGACAAAGCCTCCACCAACAACCACTGGAGAGAGGAGAACCTATTCAGTAGATGGTGCTGGGAAAACTGGCTGATCACATTCAGAAGAAACAGGACCCCTACCTACCACCACACACAAAAATCAACTCAAAATGGATCGAAGACCTGAATGTAAAACCTCAAGCTATAAAAAAATTAGAAAACACAGGAGACACCCTTACCGAAATCAGAGTAGGCAACCAATTCCTGGTCAAAACCCCAGATGACCATGTCATATAAGATAAGCCGGGCTCGATGGCTCAGCCTGTAATCCCGCGCCTTGGGAGGCTGAGGTGAGTGGATTGCCTGAGCCCGCGGGTTCGAGACCTGCATGGACAACTTGGCGAGACCTCATCTCTACAATAAATCGAAAAATTAGCTGGGGGTGGTAGCACGCGCCTGTAGTTCCAGCTACTTGGAAGGCTGAGGCGGAAGGATCGCCGGAGCCCAGCAGGTCGAGGCTGTGGTGGCCGGGAGTGGCCACTGCACTCCAGTTTGGGCAATGGAGTGAGACTCCAACTCAAAAAAAAAAAGAGATAAGATAGACAAGTGGGACCTCATTAAACTGAAGAGCTTCTGCAAAGCAAAAGAAACCATCAACAGAGCAGGGAGATAGCCCACAAAATGGGAAAATATATCTGCCAACTGTATATCTGACAAAGGCCTAATATCCAGGATCTACAACAAACTCAATGTGCTGAAAGGAAAAAAACAAACAGCCCCATTGAAAAGTGGGCAAAAGACATGAATAGACATTTCTCAAAAGAAGACATATGGGTAGCCTACAGACACGTGAAAAAATGCTTGGTCTCACTAATCATCAGAGAAATGCAAATCACATTGAGATACCACCTAACCCCAGTAAGAATGGTCACCATTAATAAAACAAACAACAACAGATGCTGGCGAGGATGCAGAGAAAAGGGAAAGCTTCTACATTGCTGGTGGGAATGCAAACTAGTTCAACCTCTATGGAAAACAGTGTGGAAATTTCTAAAAGAACCAGACATTGACCTTCCATATGACCCAGCAATCCCCCTACTTGGAGTATACCTGGAAGAACTCAAATCATTCCACAAAAAAAGATACCTACGCATGCATATTTATTGCAGCATTATTCCCAATACCAAAAACATGGAATCAACCATGCTGCCCATTGAAACTGGAGTGGATTTTAAAAATGTGGGTTTGGCATGGTGGCTCAAGTCTGTAATCCCAGCACTTTGGGAGGCCATGGTGAGAGGATTGTCTGAGCCCAGGGGTTTGAGACCAGCCTGGGCAACATGGCAAGCTCTCATATCTACAATAAATTTTTAAAAAATAGCCAGGCATGGTAGCACCTGTCTGTAGTTCCTGCTACCTGGAAGACTGAGGTAGAAAGATCATCTGAGTCCAGCATGTCAAGCCTGCAGTGGCTATGAGCATGCAACTGCACTCCAACCTGGATGACAAAGTGAGACTCCAACTAAAAAAAAGAAAAAGAAAATGTGGTGTATGTACACAATGGAATATTACACAGCCATAAAAAAGGACGAACTTATGGACTTTGCAGCAACTTCGATGGATTTAGAGTCTATAACACTCAGTGATCTATCACAGAAACAAACAACAGAGTACCACATTTTCTCACTCATAAAGTGGACCCTGAACATTTACCATAATACTGTAAGAAAGGGATTGGAAGTAGCAGGATACTGCTGGAGGTGGTGGTGGCGGGCATAAGACAACAAAAAGTTACCTGATCTCAAACCAGGCAAAGTGGGGGCCAAAAGGAGGCCCAAACTTTACCTATATGATGTCCACTTGTATACCTAGCCCTGAATTGTATCAGACATCTTTAAAATAAAATAAAAATAATAATCAAAGGAGGCATCATAGTAGAGTATTTTAGGCACCATGAATAGTAGGAAGGTCACTGACCCTGAAATCAGTTTAACTTGGTTCTAATTCTAATTTTCTTTTTTTTCCCTCTCTCTCTCTCTCTCTTGATTTTATTTTAAAGATGTGGGGCATACAAGTCAGGCTAATCCCAACTGTCAATCATCTGACTTATTCTAATGACCATCATTGGGATCCCCAGTTCTCCTTTTTGTAAATCAATGGTGCTTAAGGATCTATATGGTTATTCCAATCCTAAGATTTAATACTATGACTCTAAATATGAAAGCATATGTGAACTCTCACTCTCCAGAATTCTTGAAGCCCTACTACTGTCTTAGGAAAGGCTTCTGGCTTATTCAGCTAACCTCCTTCTGTATTTCTGGAGCTCAAATTGTGTGATCACTGGCACCTCCAGCAGCATACAATAGCACTTACGAGGATGAAAGTGAGTGACAGTGGGCAGGTGAACAGATTAAAGTGGAAAGGGTTAGAAGAGAGAGTAGCATGTGTGAAAGAGAAAAGCAGGTCTGTCTCCTTCGTCAGTCTCATGCTATAATCCCCAATAACAGTTATTCAAAGCCAAATAAATGCCAAAATCAAGGCACAAAGATGGTTTGGACTTCATAACTAAGATCTGAGTTGGAATTCAACCTCTGGATTCAAGACACTTAATTTCAGTTTGCTTATCCATGTGATACTTATGGCTAGCAGCTGTTGTGAAGTTTAAATGAAATAATATTACCTAGCAGAAGTAGGTATTCAGTAAATATTCTCTTAACCAGGCCTCCCAAAATTGGCCTAATTCTGTTCTCATCTTACCCATAATGTAAAAGAAACAAGCACACAGGCCTGCATAGAGAACTCTATCCAGAGCATGTAGTAACAAGCGGTGGGGAAAGAAGGGTGCTAAGGAGAGAAAAGGCCATAACCAGGAAGCCCCTTCCTTTGTGTAGCCTTAGATTCTTAGGTTCCTGAAAGCTTCCGAAATGTTTATGAAAGCAGCATCCCGCACTGCCTTTTCAACACGACGGACAGGAAGCCTCAAGGCGCAGGCAGGGGAACTGGAAGGCCAGCCACCGAAGTGAGCAAAGCAGAATCCTGCCGTGACGCCGCTCCTGGCTCTTTCACCCAGGAGTGCAGAGGACCTCATCCCAAGCGTCCGGGAATGGGCAGAGGACTTTCACCTGTTTTTCTAGGTCGGCTACTGGAACCCCCTACGTGATTCTACCGCGGTTTCTGCTTGCAGGAAATGGGAGCCGGGCCGGGATTCGTCCGCTGCCTCCGACAACTTTCAGCACCGCGGACAGCTCGCCCTCCGTGGGCCACTCTTACTTACTTGGCGCTCTTGGCCCGGAGCGCTCTCCAGACCCCAGCCCCAGGCGGTGGCAGGCTATCATCTCGCGGCCCTGGACAACTTCAGCAGTGACTTCCTCCGCCATCTAGGCGAGAACACCTTCGCCGGAGCCAGCTCCTGTGAGGGTCTCCGCTCAAGACCTCCACGACCCCAGCGTTGCCCAAGTGGGGCGAGGAGTGCTGGGAACTGGGGACTGCCTAGCTGCGCTGGCCTTCCCTCATCCGTTCTCTGCCTTTCCTTTGCTTGCTCTTCAATAGCAAAATAAAATACGCATTCAGGGGCGGAGCGGGTGACATAAGAGAGAGCAGGGGTCGGGGCTGCCCCCGAGTGGCCGGGCGACCCGGATTTGAGGGCGCTTTGGAGTGGAGAGAAGAGAGGAGACCCTGGCAGGGGGAGGCAACGCGAGCGAGTCCTCTCCCAAGGCTGCCCGCCCTGGCAGGGAGCTGCCCTGGACTCCTCTCCCGTCACGGCCTCCTCGCCGCCCCCGTGTCACCGCTCTCCAGGGACAGACGCCTCCGGGCGTCGCGGGCCTGGTTCGGGCGCCGGGCTCAGCAGGAGTCCCTTTCGAGAGTTTGCTCGCCGGCCCTCCCCTCGGGACGAGGCCGGAGAGCGCCTCTTCCCTCCCGAGACTCCGCGGAGGCGGCGCGGGAGCTGCCCGAATGGGGTGCACGCCACGGCCGAGGACTGCCGGCGTCTGTGAGCCCGCGGCCCGGACGCTGCTGCGGCCCCTTCCTCTGCCTCTCGCTCCCGCGGCCCCCGCGCTGCGCTCGCCCCCGCCCCGCAGCAGCTCCCGGGGACGCAGCCCCGCGCCCCGACCGCGGGCCACCGGGCTTCCTTCGGGCAGCCGGAGAGACCCCGACACAGCGCCTGGTCCGGGAAGCCCCTTCCCGGAGGGCGCCCTCAGGCTCTGCGCCATGTTCTGCCTCCCCGCCTCTCCGGTGGCTCTATCTCCCTGGGTCGTTCGGGACCAGCCCAGTCGCAGGGTCCAGCTGGGGTACGGGGGTCGCGGAGCGGGAAGAGCTGCTGCAAAGAGGGCCGTTCACTCACCCGAGGTGCTGGAGGCGACGGACCGGCAGCCGAGGGCGGGGCGGGGTCTGGCGGCCAGCGCGTCCCGCTCGGGGCTGTCTCCTCGGCTAGGACGGGAGGCGGAGGCAGCGACCGGGGAGGCAGGAGGCTGCCGCTGCTGCTGAACAGCTCCTCAGTTATTCTGATTGCGCCCCTGCTCCTCCCCACGACTGCCCAGCCTCCCTCCCGCTCGCCTGCCTCCGCCTCCGCGGAGTCACGTGGCCTGCCCATCCCCCGACTTATGGAGCCCAAGCGTCGCCCCAGACACCTCCCTCGCCCAGACTCCACTCCGTCTGCCTCTCACGACTCCGCGCGGGCCTTCTGAGCGTCCAGGTGCGACCTCAGTGTCCCAGGCAGCGTGCGGGTTGAGAGGCCCTGGGGCATTCTCTGCCCGGGAAAGCAGGGCCCGGTGGACTCACTCTGCAGCGTGGGTGCGCTGGGAGGAGACCTGCCAGCAACTCTGCCCCTGCTCAACTCGCCTATCCAGATCTGCTTCCTGCCCTCTGGCAGCCTCCCCCCTGCTCGTTGGAGCCCTTACACCTCTTAAACTTCTTCCCCCTCCCTCAGGTCCACTGGAAAAAAGGAATGGCGGAGGTGGATTTCTTCTCACCTCCTAAAGACAACAAGAGCCACCTCTTTCTCCAAAGCTCAAGTAGGCCAAGTTTATCTTTGGTTCACCACATCTTCTGGGCACCAAGACCATGGATTTGCGATATGGAGACCTGCCAGGTATTCCAGTCTGTATGGCCGTGGAATATGTAAGGTCTCCTAGCCATTCTTCTCTCAAGCATGAAATGATCACCTCACAGAATTGTCGTGAGAATTAGAACTCATCGTGTTTTTGGAATTGCCTAACCCAGGACTGGACACATATTTGGAGCTCAATAAATGAGAGTCCCTCTCCCCCTGCCTTTGTTAAAATAAATTTCAGAAATCAAGAAGGATGCGATGTGTGCTAGCAGAGCGGAGACACCTTTTTAAACACGGAACGAGGAGTCTATGAAGTCGGGCCAGACAGGTGCCCCGTCTAAGCGGGGACAGGAGAGACACAAGGTTTATATTTTGCATTGGCTCCTTTAAGGTGAATATCCCAGAGCCAAGTTAGTCTCAAAAGGATTGGGACTAGATGGTACAAACCCAGACATGCTTGACTACATCAGTGAATAAATTATTTAGCATGCATTGAGTAGATTGATTTGGATGAGTGGTACTTACATGACTTCTTGCACCTTTGGTCGAAGCCCCCAAAATACATGGGAGCTAATGAAATATAACTCCAAGGGAGCACCTGAACTAATTAGGTGATTTTTAAAATAGCTTAGAAAAAAAAGAGAGAGAAAAATAACTCCCTCATGCTTGGAAATAAATTCATTGGTCTTACATTTGTAGAGAATACTGACTGACTGACACTCCTTTTCCAGGGTGGGGAAGTTTAAATCTAGCTCTAGACTGTGGGCCTACTTTGGGTCCTTCCAAGAAAGGTGGCTGACCATTGCCAGGATAGTCTTGGTAAGTCCACCTAACTCAAGCTCATTACTGCCTTGGACCAGCATCTAGGCCCGAAGTCTGGAGAGAGCTCCATAATTTCAGCTTCTAAGTAGTTCTGCAAGGTATGTCAGATCTCCTGGGATCCCCAAGAAGCGGTGAAACATTGCAGAAAAAAGTGTAAAGTTAAAAAATCATACATTTGGAATCATAGGATAGACTCTGCCAGTTACTTATGTTACCTTTGTCAAATCACCTATACTCTCAGAATCTCATCTTTAAAATGGGAAAAGAATGTCCATTGGCCTTCTATGCAAGAAAAATGTAATGTTTAGATGGAATGATACATGAAAAGTCATTGTGAAAGATAAAGAGTAACAAATATAAGCCATTAATATTATGGACTGAAGAAGACTCTGAGTCTATTCTAGTCCAGATGCATTACGGAGATGAAGAGATAGGAAGATGAGGTCTGCCATGGAGTAGATAGCTTTTAATACTAAGATGGTGGTGTGTTTACATGTCTGCATGTGTGCCTGTAACTCAAAGGGTGTGATAATTTGAGAAGACATTTTTTGTTTCCAATTTTTCCCCGGTTTTTCATCTTTAGACCAACACCAACCATAATTACTGACTACAAATATTAATTGTCTGAGATAATTTTGTGCCTACATTTGAGGACAGCAGGGTTTAGACTTTTATGCTTTTGCTATGTAAAATGAATTTGGGTTGATAACTCAAAATGGCTTTTATTTCAAAGAAAAAAATCCAAATTCCAGGAGCAATTTCTGGATATTCATCAGCAGCTTGGATGGTGATATGCATTTCTAATCCACTGCAAATGAGCAGCATGAAACCAGGAACTCCTAGAATCCCCCAACCTTGAGCAGATTCCAATTTCATTGTCTGATATACTTTCCTTTAATATTCCTTAGAAATTGCCAATCTGACCTCTCTTTATATTTAGGGAGACTATAAGACCAGACAGTGCCAACCATGCTCCTATATGTACCACTTAGAAAAACTGTCCAGACTATGTAAAACATGGCCTCTGACTCCTACCCACCTCTGCATCGTTACCAACACGAGAAAGGGAAGGATAAGCATGAAATTACTCAATTTGGTCATGGTACCTTTATGAGCTGTTACTTGGACAAGTATAAATTTCAGAAAATTCTGACAGTTTCATCAGAAATTGTTCCAGAACGCTGAATAAATTTTTTCAAACCAGTTTTAATTCCCAAGTCAACTTTACCCAGAAAAGGGCAGAAAAGGGAGCTTAGAGAACATGTCCTGCATAGACTACAGTAGAAAGTTACACCTTAATAATTCCTTCTTGAAGTTTCTCTTGGGTCCTCCTCCCTCACTTACAAGCTCCTGTTTTTTGCCCAATGATTGTTGACTTTATCTTAAGCCACTGCAAATACTTTCCGTCTGTAGGTAGAGCTTTAATAAACCAGAAAATGGAAATGCAAAAATATAGTCAGCATTTAGAGTCACACACAGCAACAAAAATTGGCACATACCTTAGTTCCAGAGTTCAACAATGATGCTACAAAGTTACTGCTAACTAAATGTTGAAAGTACACATCCTAGTTTTCTTGTTCCAACAATTGAAATATGAAAGTGGTCCTGGGCAAATTGGCGACACCTCATCTCTAACAATAAATCAAAAACTAGCTGAGCCTGGTAACGCACACATGTAGGTCCGGCTACTTGGAAGACTGAGGTAGAAGGATCGCCGGAGCCCAGCAGGTCGAGGCTGCGGTGGACGGGAGTGGCCACTGCACTCCAGTCTGGGCGACAGAGTAAGACTCCAACTCAAAAAAAAAAAAGAAAGAAAGAAATATGAAAGTGTTAATTCATTTTTTCAACATGTTCTAGAAACTCAGGATACAGCATGAACAATGCAGAAATGGTTCTGCTCACCTTGAGCTTATAGTCTAGAGGAGGGGGTCACCACAAACAAGCAAACAAAGGAGTACAGAAAAGTACCATGATGAGAATAGAACACAACAATGTACTAGGAGTAAGGGACAGCACTTGAGTGGTGGAAAACTAACATAAGCAAATGTGAGGCCCTGATGCAAAAGCTATTATGCTTCAGGAAAGGAGCAGGGTGCTCCTACCTAGGGCCTCTTGCCAAAACTGTATCTTTAGCAGGATAATCACTAAAACCTGCCATGACTGACCTGCTTGGATGGATGGCGGTTAGCCTGCAGGGGATCACCCAACGCCTTAAAAACGATGACTTGTTTTCCTCTCATGGTTCATGATGGTGAGTACCTGAAGCTTTCTTCTAGAAGCCCAAGCTCATCAGTGTCCCTAATTCTTGCCTCTGAGCAGATTCAGAAGCTGGGAAACAAAGACAATGCAACAGCCTGGCCAGAGGTTGATCTGGAACCCTCCAAAGGGAGCAGTCCGTCTGGACAACAGAAGGATAGGAAATAAGACAAGCAGCCAGAACCCAGCCTACCATGAGCACACCACAAAGACTTATTAAATAAATAACCTGCTGCTCAGGCCCTATCAGCCAATTATCTGTGAGTAAACTATGCTCTGGGTATCTAAATTCCAAGAAGAAGAAAGAGGATGCTGACAAGTATACCTATTTCATTCCCAAATTTACAATCAAACTCACCCCAACCTCATGCAGATTAAATAAAGTTGCTTAATCAGTGAAACTATGGAGAGAACCAAGGCCCAGAAATAGCAAGCTCAGTAGAGTTCCCTGACTTGGAAGGAAACATTAAAGTAAACATTGCTTTCCATTTATTAGATTTTTTTTAAATACAATCACTATTCTAAATTAATGTATTTTAAAGAGGTTTCTATCACTACCTAAATAGAAAAACTGGTATCCATTGTCATAAATACAAGGTAACAATTTAAGTAAACACAATGAAAATAAAACAATGCTATTTTAGTCCTGATAAGTACTTCTGCTTTCCCAGGAGCTTAAGGTGTGCTTTCTCCTTGTTAAAAAGGAAATTAGCAACAGTTAGTGAGGTGTTAAAGACATATTGACATCAAACTGAGACTTTCTCTATAAAGTAATCAAAAAGATTAAATGGCAAGTGGAAAAGAAATAATTTTTCACTATGTGGTTATAGGTTATTTAATGTTGAGCCTTAGTACCATATAAATCGATGTTTCTCTATCTTTAATGTGCATAGAAATCATCTGGAGGATCTTCTTAAAATGCATAATCCAGTAATTTGCATTTCCAACACAATCTCTATGATGCTGGTGTTGCTGGCTCTTGGACCACTCTGAGTAGCAAGGATCTAAAGTACCAGTGATGCTATATGTCCATATTTTGGGAGGTCCTACCTCTCATTTCAAAGATGAGAAAAGTTAGGACTTGAAGCGTGTCATAAACTTAAGGTTAGTCAGTTAATTAATAGATGAGCCAGCACTAGAGCCCCCATTTCACAGGTCTCATGTTTCCCCATCCAGCGCTCTATCCCAAGGCCATTTACTTGCTTACTAGGGCAAAAAATCCCTTTTCAAGGGGCTACCACATGAAAGCCATGGTTTGGACTGCTGTATTCTATAGTTTACTGTGAGGTAATGAAGATACTCAAACTTTCAGCAGTTTAAAATAACAGATGTTTATCGTTCACATTATGCATCTACTATGGGTTACTATGAGCTCTGCTCCCCATGGTCACTCTGCATCATTTCATGATACCCATCTCAACATAACACTTCAGAACTCACTTTTAGGGGGCAAGACCGGGACTGGAGGACCTTGCACCAACAACAAAAGGTTCTGTGCTAAAAGTGATGCACATCACTGTTGCCCACAACTCATAGAACAGAACTGCTCATGTGATCCCGCTCAACCCTGAGTCACAAAGTGAGTGGAGAGGAGTAATGCTTCCTTCTTCCTGGAATGAGAATAGAGTCAGATAAGGCAAACAGTAAAAGTCTCTAGCATAGAGATAGCTTTTTCACCACTAACAATCCTTGATTCGGTCATCTTGCTCCCCCTTCTCCTAATCTCCTCTAGCCAAGTTTCCCAGACCCATGGGTCCCCCATTAGATCATTTATTCCCCTGTGTCCTTCTCATCATACACAGGGAAAAGACAGACTAATAGAAGGGGACACAGGCTGCCAGGAAACTGGTGACACCAAGGCATCACAAAAGCTAGGCCAGTCAGGAAAATTGGTCAGGGTGACTAGGAAAGAGAAAGAGGCAGAGAACAATGAAAAGAAGGGAAAGGAAAGGAGACTTTCATTCTTTGAGAGCCTACTAAGTGTCAGGTCCCATATTAGAACATTTATATAATTTTGTCCTCATAATAGCTTCTACAGGTTTGTTATTATCCTGCTTTACACACAACAAAACAAGCTTAGAGGACTTACATAATTTGTCAAGGTCAGTATAGAGAATAACAGAACAGATGACTTGTTCACACTGACACTGGAATTCCTGAGACTCTGCTTAACTGTATTAGACGTGTGTAGACAAACAACAGAAGTATCCTGACTCCACAGTGGCCAGTCTTCCACCGAGGGGATATGTATTCATGAGTCCTCATCACCTCACAAGTTAGTCCCACTCCCTATTCTTGCTTGCTACATGAAGATATCTCTGTCTACAAGACTGTATGTGCTGTACTGCCATAAGATCAACAATTGAAAAAATACTCTAAAGGTATGATAAAACATACACTCCGAGCCCACAGTGAAAAAAATCTACCAAAAAAAATAGGAAAAGCTTTGCAAAATATTAAGTGTTATATCTCAAAGTATGGCAGAGGACAGATGCTTGGAAGGTTACCATGTGCTGAGTTGTGGGAGGACAGGCTAGTTTAGGCCAGTGCGGGTGTCGAGGAGTATTTCTCTGGAGCCCAAGAGTTGTGGGGTCTAAAGTAGTCCTATGTACTGCTGAGGTCATGGTGGAAAAAAGTATGGAGTCAAACAAGCCTGGGTCTGAATTCAAACTCAACTGCATATTAGTGATGTGGTGTAGTGACATATGGCCAATCATTCAGCTTTTCTGAGATGTCTGAAAGGGGATACCATTGCCTAACTGTAGAATAATAGTAAAGATTGGACATAATGTACATAAAATTCCTGGCACATATTGTTGCCTAATACTTAAGACAATTCTTATTGGTATTGACAATAAGAAGATGTCTATGAAGGGGACTAAGGGGACTCAACCTCTGCGTGTTTGAGTGAGCTCAGCCATGGCAGTCTCCTGTTCTGAGTCTCCATTTGTTCCTCACAAAAATGAGGGAAATAGGAAAGGTTTCTTCCAAGAGCTCTTTCACAGATTCAAGTCTGCAGTCCAGGAGTCATGTGCTTCTCTAGGAGCAGGCTAGGAAATGGTCCTGGTGAGCAGCCATACCCAATGCAGCAATGAGAGGGCAGCAGCTTATGTCCCTAGGCCCACTGGCAGAGTTCCCAAGCCTCAGGATTCGTCACCTTCACTTTCTGACTGTTGCCACCAACCAGTGACCCATTACAACAATAGACATTGGAGGAATGACCACAAGTCAAAGGGTAGTCTTTTTAGCCACTTTTGCATATAAGAGAGATTGCATTTCTGAGTAGCCACCGAAGCTTAGACTACAAAACAAATGTGTCAATAGGCTCAGGAGAGAATTGGAGGGAAAGAAATGATGCTCATGCTCATGGGATTGTTAGTTTGTTCTAGTCTTGCAGCTCCTGTGATTGCCACAAAGTGAATAATGTATTATGCTGATGGTGTGTCAATTGTGTCCACAGCAGATCTCTTCCTGAAATGAGCAGGCAAATCACTACCCTCTGAGCAAGCATCCATTGCATAAAATAGTTATTATTTTATCATCAGCCTTTTAAAGACATGGGTTCACCTGCTATGTATAAGCTTTCTCCTTTTTAATTCAATGACTTTTAGAAAATGAGAATATTTCATTCCATTTACTCGTTTCTTAAAGCTCTTAAGAAGACCAAAGACTCTGCAAAGTATTCCAGCACATTAGGTGAAAGTGATGAGACAATTTAGAAAAGGGAATAAGGTTCCAGTCTTTATTTCCTCCAGGTCCCAGCTGGGGAAGGCTTAAATCATTACCAAAATGTCTGTTTTCAGAGTCCCCAGGGAGGGAGAGTTCACAGGTTGGCTTCCTCACTCCCCCTCCTACAAAATTCTGCTGTGCTTTATTATCCTTGCTTTAAGGTTGCCTATGTCTCATTATGTCAGGTCCCAGGAGTGCCTTTAAAAAGACTGGAGGCAAAAACCAATATGTCCTGCTGGGAGGAGTCAATCATTCTACCTGAGTAGCTGCTGCTCTGGCAGCCTTTTGTCTTCAGATTGGCCAGTCACTGCGGACTCTGGCTCTTAGCTATGTGTTCATCTTGGTGCAAGACATCATTCTGATATGGCTCTGGCAGTTTCTAGCAAACATCTGAATCTCAAAGTATGACTCGGTCTCTTGGCTCAAGTCCTGAGCCATACACCAGTTCACTGCTTTCCAGGACTAAACCTACAGGTCCAGTGTGTAATTATCAAGTTGAGCCCTGAGTTATTGTAGAGGAGATACATTGGATTTTCTCTTGTTTTAATCTCTGTTTATATAGCAGTATTTAATAGAGGCTTGATCTTCTATTAAAATTGTGATCAAACCGGGCTGGGTGGCTCAGCCTATAATCCCGCGCCTTGGGAGGCTGAGTTGAGTGGATTGCCTGAGCCCGCGGGTTCGAGACCCACCTGGGCAACTTGGCGAGACCTCATCTCTACAATATATCAAAAATCAGCTGGGCGTGGTAGCACGC
>CAUYQG010071804.1:0-10906 GCA_963574415.1 Tarsius wallacei | reverse complement strand
GCCCGGCTAATTTTTTGATTTATTGTAGAGATGAGGTCTCGCTTGCCCAGGCGGGTCTCGAACCCGCGGGCTCAGGCAATCCACTCACCTCAGCCTCCCAAAGGCGCGGGATTACAGGCTGAGCCACCGAGCCCGGCTGTTCATAGCAGTTTTATTTGTAATAGCTCTAATGTATCACAACCCAAATCTCATTCAATAGGTGAAAGGATAAGCAATTGATGATATATACATACAATGGATATGCAATAATCAGGATCAAAAAAGCAATACATGAGAAAATTATTGATACATTCAAAGATTTCCATGGAGCACAAGCATATTATGTTGAGAAAAAATGGCCTGTATCAACAGGTTAGATGTTTTGTGATTTCATTCATTTAACTTGCTCTTGATCACATACATTGACAGAGGACTCATGAGTAGTTGCCAGTGGTTAGGCTGTGGAGAGGGTGTGACGATAAAGGAAAGCAAGAGAGTTTCTTTGGAAGATGAGAAAGGTCTGTATTCTGTAGTTATATGAATCTCTATGAAAAATTATTATATGTCAATACAGATAAGTTTATAATAAGGTCTGCAGTTTAGTAATAGCACTCTTCCAATGTCATGTTCCTGGTTTTTTAAATCGTACATTGGTAATGTGAAATGTCTTCATTGGGGTAAACTGAGTGTTAGGCTGTGCAGAGAACACTGTAATTTTTTGTAACTTCTATGGAAGTTTTAATTTTAAACATTTAAAAATAAAAAAAAAATTGAAAATAATTGAACTTTATGTTCAAGGTCTTTGCATTTCATTGCATGCAATTTATATCTTTAAAACATTTAAAGTGCCTTCCCTTCCCATAAACTAGTACTTTATATAGCAATGTATCTGCCTTATTATATAAGAAAAAGTTTGTGCAAAAATGATGATTTATTATGAACTGAAGGGTATATATAACGAACATTTTGTCCCTGAAATGAGTAAGCTTTTAAAATCACTCATATATTTTGCCATAGTGCAAATAACGATGTCATATGTTTATAGCCTTTTGCCATAATTTGAAAAGAATTCAAATGGTTAAAATGAATGAACTAATTATTATATATAAAAAAGCAAAAGGAGAAATCCCTATTCTTTATTAAATGAAAAAGAATCTATTTTAATTAAGTTGCCAAAATTGGTGGTGGATCAGGGTTCAAATGCTTGGAAAGTTCAAAATTTGCACTCGTTGTTTCAATGTGAAAATATGGGGGGAAAATTACAAACCTTGTAGTAGGGATGTAAAAGATGTGTGCTCAGAAAAAAGACCTAAGATAATTTTGAAAAATTACTGTCTACTAAATATTTGCTATTGAATTGCATGTGAGAAAATTATTATCTGATATTAACTTAAAAGTTTATTGCATTATTGTTATAGAAAACATTTAATATTACGGTGTGTTAGAATTCAACACATCTTTCTGTAGAATAAATGTTGAATGTGTGATCAGTTAACTTCAGTTTTTGTCAACCTTCCATATCTATGAGTTCTGCGCCCATGCATTCAAGCAATTATGGATTGAAAATATTTAAACAAAATAAATATAACAATACAAAAATGAAAAATTATACAAATAAACAGCAATACAACAACTATTTACATTGAATTTACATTGAGTTAAGCATAAGTAATCTAGAGATGATCTTATTTGGGAAAATGTGGATAGATTATATAGAAGTAATAACTCATTTTGTATGATAGACTTGAACATTCATGAATTTTAGTATCTGTGGAAGTCCTGAAACAAAGCCCCTGCTGATACTGGATGATTGCATATCCATTTTGCATGATATAGAAGAAAACATGGATCTTCTTTACAATTTATCTATTGATTATCAGTAAAGAGGAAAAATGATGTTCAATTTGAAAGCCATTTTTTTCAGAAGTAGGATCTAAATATTGTTGCATTTGGACTTTGCCAGATGCACTGAAAAACATCTAATTAGCCCATTTATGAAATTTCTTTGCATTTAAGTTGCTAAGTGGCACCATCGTAAAATTATGTGTTCCTGTTAATTCCACTACTAAGTTTGATTTTGTATGTATCTGACCAAATTAGTAACTGACATTAGTTGTTTTCTATTTTGAAAGAAATCTCTTTTGGATGATATGATAATGACTTAGGTAGTAATGAGATATTTGAAAGGCATTTGTTCATAAATATTTTCTTGGCATGTAGGCATTATCTTATTGGGAGGGAGCGAGATTTCTGCTTTTTAAATAGGCATAGTGAAAAAAGTTAAATAAATAAACCTCATTTTTAAACACTATGGTTATGTCATTAATATTAAATAAATAAACCTCACTTTTAAACACTGTGGTTTATATATCTACAGCCTTTTTAGTCAGCAGGAAGGTTCCTTATGCGGTTATCATGTTTTTCCTTATGTAAGTAGTCTCACCAAAACTATGGTATTGCCTGATATTTCCCCGTAATTCTTGACTGTTTATTTTTAAGTCTTACCATTGATAGTGCTATTCTTTTTTTTTTTTTTTTTAGTTGGAGTCTCACTCTGTCGCCCAGACTGGAGTGCAGTGGCCGCTCCCGGCCACCGCAGCCTCGACCCGCTGGGCTTTGGTGATCCTTCCGCCTCAGCCTTCCAAGTAGCTGGAACTACAGGCGTGCGCTATCACGCCCGGCTATTTTTTTGATTTATTGTAGAGATGAGGTCTTGCTTGCCCAGGCGGGTCTCGAACCCGCGGGCTCAGGCAATCCACTCACCTCAGCCTCCCAAGGCGCGGGGTTACAGGCTGAGCCACCAAGCCCGGCTAACATTTTTAAATAAAGTATAAAATACAGTGGTCTTGGGCTCATAGCAAAATTGAGTGGAAGGTACAGAGATTTGCTACATACTACCTGTCCCTGCCCATGCATGATGTCTTTCACTATTAATATCCCCGTCATTACTTGGGAGACTGAGGTGGGAATATCACTTGAGCCCAGGAGTTCGAGGCTGCAGTCAGCTCTGGTGGCACTGCTGCACTCCAGCCTGGGCAACAAAGTGAAATCCTATCTCCAAAACAAATTAAAAACCGGTGATTGATGCACAGTTCTGAATATACTAAAATCCATTGAATGTACCTCAATAAAGTTGTTTAAAAGAAAAAGAAAAAACATCCCCCACTAGAGTGATACATGTATTATAATCAATAAACCTATACTGACACATCATTAGCACCCAAATTTCATAATATACATTAGAGTTCATTCTTGATGTAGTATATTCGAAGGGTTTGGGCAAATGTATAATGACATTATCCACCATTATAGCATCATACAGAATATTTTCACTGCCCTAAAAGTCTTCTGTGCTCTGCCTGTTCATTCCTCCCTATCTCCTAATCTCTGATCTTTTTACCGCCTTTGTGGTTTTGTCTTTTCCAGAATACCAGGTAGTTGGGACAGTGCAGTAAGTAGCCTTTTCAGACTAGCTTCTTTCACGGAGTGACGTGCATTTAAGGCTCTTCCACGATGTCATGGTGGCTTGATAGTTCTTTTTTAAAAGTTTCACTAGTTTTTACAAACGGTTTTGGGTGTTGTGGGTGTATCGTATAGTGCATGCTTAAATTCCACACCGCAAAACACACATCTCCTGCCAGTACGACACGGGGCCCCATGTCAGAGAACAGAGCTCGACATCCATTCAGTTTCCTAAGCTTTCTCTGTACCACATCCTGGGTAAGAACAGGGGACACCAAGATAGGTAATACACAGTCCGTGTCCTTCTCCAGTAGTTTTGACATCTAAATGTCAGCGATAGAAAATAAACACGAGCCGGGCTCGGTGGCTCAGCCTGTAATCCCGCGCCTTGGGAGGCTGAGGTGAGTGGATTGCCTGAGCCCGCGGGTTCGAGACCCGCCTGGGCAGGCGAAACCTCATCTCTACAATAAATCAAAAAAATTAGCCGGGCATGGTGGCACGTGCCTGTAGTTCCGGCTACTCGGGAGGCTGAGGCGGAAGGATCGCCGGAGCCCAGCAGCTCGAGGCTGCGGTGGCCGGGAGCGGCCACTGTACTCCAGTCTGGGCGACGGAGTGAGACGCCAACTCAAAAAAAATAAATAAATAAAAAAAATAAAAAAATAAAAAAGGAGTACTAAAAAAAAAAAAAAAGCCTAATTACCTTTGGAGAATGACAGGAAACTAATTCATTTTCTTTCTTTTTTTTTGTGAGTTGGGAGATCTCACCCTGTCGCCCAGGCTGGAGTGCAGTGGCATGATCACAGTTCACTGCAGCATTGATCTCCTGGGCTCAGGTGATTCTTTCACCTCAGCTATCCCAGTGGCTGAGACTGCAGGTGCATGCTACCACCACAACCAGCTAATTTTTGATTTTTTTTTTTGTAGAGACCAGGTCTCGCTACTTGCTATGTTGCCTAGGTTGGTCTTGTACTCTTGGGCTCAAGCGGCCCTCCCTGCTAGGCCTCCCAAAATGCTGGGTTTGCAGGTGTAAGCCACAGTGCCCAGCCTCATTTTCTTGAAAAGTAGTAAATAAAGGAAACGGTCTTGCCTTTATCCTGTGTTTCCTGTATGAGTTGCAACACTGAGTAGGCTAATAGTTGATCAAGAAAATGTTTCCTTATAAACTTATTCCTAAAAATAAATTAATAAGAATATTAGAATTAAAATGTCATCATTTTGCCACCCTCAAAATATTAATAAATTCAGGCACTGAATTTCATTGATTGCAAACATCACCAGAAGATAAAGAAGCAGACATGGTATGCTTCCTGAAGAAATAAAACATCTACAGCCTTGACAGTGATCAAATGTGAAGTTAATCAAGTTGCTGTGGTTGGCTGCCTATTTTCAGGGATATCCGGAAATAAAAAAATATGGACAATTGCACTATTATTATGAAACCTACACAACCCAGATTGTGAGAAACCCCAATTCCCCCATGGCCTTCTACCAATAAATAGAAAAAAAAGAAAACAAAAGCCATAAAAGAGAGAGGGAGAATATGCAGACTGAACAGAAAAGTAAAAGACATCATTTTTTAAAAATGAGAAAGATTACTATAAGGCAACAATAATCAAAACAGCCTGGTATTGGTACAAGAACAGGCATATGGACCAATGGAACAGAATAGAGATTCTGGAAGCAAATCCTCAATTTCTCAACCAACTCATCTTTGACAGAGCCTCCACCTATAACCATCAGGGAGAGGAGAAACTATTCAGTAAATGGTGCTGGGGAAACTGGCTGATCACATGCAGAAGACTGAAACAGGACCCCTACCTATCACCATACTCAAAAATTGACTCTAAATTGATCAAAGACCTAAATGTAAAACCTCAGATTATAAGAATCTTAGAAAATGCAGGAGTTATCCTTATGGAAATTGGAACTGGCAACCAATTCCTGATCAAAACCCTAAGTTCCCATACCATAAGAGATAAGATAAACAAGTGGGACCTCATCAAGCTGACAAGCTTCTGCAAAGCAAGAGAAACCATCAAGAGAGCAGGGAGACAGCCCACAGAATGGGAAAAAATATTTGCCAACTATATATTGACAACGGCCGAACCTCTAGGATCTACAAGGAACTCAAACACAACGAAAAGATAAAAACAGCTCCACTAAAATTTGTGCAAAAAGTGGAAATAGACACTTCTCAAAGGAAGATATACAGGCAGCCAACAGACACATAAAAAAGTGCTCAGTGGCACTAATCATCAGAGACGTGCAAACCAAAACCATATTGAGATACCACCTAACCCCAGTAAAAATGGTCATCATTAATAAACAAAAAACAACACATGCTGGTGAGGATGCAGAGAAAAAAGAACGCTTCCACATTGCTGGTCGGAATGCAAACTAGTGCAACCTCTTTGGAATGCAGTGTAATGATTTCTGAAAGAACTAGAAATTGGCCTTCCATATGACCCAGCAATCCCACTGTTGAGAATATAACCAGAAGAACTGAAATCATTCTACAAAACAGATACCTGCATATGCAAGTTTGTTGCAGCTCTATTCACAGTAGCAAAAACATGGAACCAACCATGCTGCCCATCAAAGCATGGATTTAAAAATGTGGTGCATATACACAATTGAATATTATGCAGCTATAAAGAAGGACACTCATGTGGACTCTGCAGCAACTTGGATGGATTTAGAGTCTATCATACTCGGTGATCTATCACAGAAACAAAGAACAGAGATCCACTCATAAGCGAATTTTGAACAATTATCATAATACTATAAGAAAGAGATTGGCAGTAGTAGGAAATTGCCAGGGGAGGTGGGGTGGGATTGGCAGTTGAGGGAAACTGCCAGGGAAGGGAGGGGTATACCTCATCAACAAGGGCACCAGCATAATGAACATTTATATGCTTAACCCTGAATTGTACTCCACACCTTCAAAATAAAATAAAAATTAAAAAATGAGAAAGATTGAAATATAATGTCCAGGATGTATAGTTTGACATTAAAAACTAAAAAACTCTCAAGAAAGTGATGACAATAAATATCAAAAGAGCAATAATTTTGCAGAGAAAGAGGGAGTTGCAATTGAATTGGGACACTTGGACAAGACTTCTAGAAGGCTGCCAAAGTTCTGTTTCATAACTTGTGTTGTAGTTACAGATATGCTCGCCATATATTTCACTAAGAGTTGCAGATATTTTTGTGTTTGTTTTTTCAATTAAAGACTTAAGAAAGTATTCTACAGTGAAAATTTTCCAGAGTTTGAAAATGCTTTGAAATGCTAATTTTAAAACTTTATTATAAACCATTTTAGGATATATATTATACATATAATCAGTTGCCATAATAGAAGTGTTGTGGATTTTTTCACTTTTTAATTACCAATAATAAGGGTACAGTAAGCATACTTGCTATTAAGAAAAAAATCTTAAAATATTGCATGTATTGTAGTTTCAGCCTCAGGCATTGTTTCTTGGCTTATTATCCTCAAAGTAAAGAAAGTATAAAACTATGATAATCTGAACAACTACAATGTAAATCTACTTACCACGTAAATAATTCATTTCCTCTTTTATAAATTGGTTGTGTTTTTTTTCTATTAGTTCACTTAATAAGACATTATTACATTTTAAGAGACAAACAAGAAGCCAGATTTATGGTATGTAGAACTAAACAGTCTTTTAATATTAGAAATTAAACAAAGTACAAATGAAAAGGATAAGCACTGTCTCTAATGTTGACTTTTGCATGGTATAGTTTATTATTACCCTCCACCTCCAAATATGAGGAATTATAATCTAACCTCAGATCGTCAAGTTTTTAGATTTGTGGTGAAAGAATTCTTAAAATATTCTATTTTAAAAATATCTCTTCCATCAATAAAATTGATATTCAGTATACAAGGAAATGGTGACTTAATTTGTCAAAATTATTTACAGCTCCATGACCAATATTGTGTGCAATATTAATATATTAAGAATAAAAAACTAATTATGCATTTATTGCTTACATAATTATGAGCTAATTATACTACTAATGGAAAATGCCTTTCATTGCTGTTAGACTTCAATAAAGATTTTTTTTATAATCTTTACTTGGCATTTAATGTGCAATAAATGTCTTCATTAATATAAATTCAATGCTTTCTTGAGAGAGCCCATTTAAAATAATAAATGCATGTGACAATGATCTTGTTTAGAAAATATGAGTTTTAAATACTGAATAGATTACAACCTATGCCATTTCCTTGAAATTATTGTTCTTCCCTGTAGCTGAAGTTTAAAGCCATTTTTCCCCAAAGACATTATTTCTGTTGCAGTTTTTCAGTTACTTGTCTAAAACACCAGGTTACTGCAGACTGATTATTTCAAAAGACCTTTCTTCCTTCTCATCTGTGTACTATTATATTGAGAGTTAGAACATAATTATTAAGTATGAAATGTGTCATGGGTGGATCACTCTTACTTAGTACAATTAGTAGAACCACGTTCTATAGTATAATAGGCATTATGACCCAGCAAGAAAAAACCTTGTACATTATAAACTCCCACAAAATCAGCATGACAAATCTGGTGGTAAAATAAATGAGTATTTCCAAACATATCGCTATTGAAATATAATTACCATAAATAAATGCTGTTTATAAATCTGATAAATTTTAAAAATAATTAAACAGCTAAGCCTTAAAGAAGGGTCTAATGCAGACTTTTTAGCACATATTGTGAAATAACACTCAGGTTTATGACTCTGAAACGTGGTAATGATGAATTTTCCCCAAAACTGAACACCTCTTAGAAAGAAAAAAGTATTAAAATAGAATAAAATAGAACTTAATGAGTCAAGTTTTTTTAAAAAATGTTATTGAATTATGATTTCTTTATTCAACAACTATATGAAAATTCTACTTTTTTTCAAATGTATGCTTTAGCGCATAACAACGTGAACAAAATAAGTCAATGCTATTATAGAATTTATAATCTAGTGGAAGGAGAAAGATAATATGCAATAAAATGGGTACAAAATAGTCTGGTGCTAAATATTGTGAAGAAAACAAATGATAATTAACATGGAACATGAGGGGTGCTATTTTATGTAAGACTGGTAGATGAGCCTCTCTGATGTGATGAAAACTGATAGGGACTTGCAGTAAATGAAAGCATTACCTAGGTAGTAATTTGAGGGAATTGTTTCAGAGAGAGGAAATGGCAGGTATAAAGGCCCTTCAGTATTTCCATCCTCCTTCAGTTTTGTCCTATGGAATCTACTATGTAAGAGAGATTTTTGAAGATTTAATTATGGATAATTCCTTTTCATATCTTCATGCTCCTTTGGGTCTTTTCAGAAGTGTTTTAATGAAGTGGGGGAAGGTTACAAAGTTGATCTCAACATATTTCCTGGAAATCCTCTGATTAATGTTTTTAAGTGGTTTCTGACACTTGATTTTCATTCACGCTTTTGGCTCCTGATGTTGTACTTCTAATTCATTGAACACCAGCCAATTTTCTGTATCTATGTACTTTTCATTTCTCAATGAGTCATACGCTACCTTACTGATACCCCTTCCTTCTCCATATTACCTCTTCCTTCTTGTTTCAGACTTAAGCTGTACGTTTGGCTTTACTTTACCCAGCTAAATGCGAAACTTTTTGAGTTAACACTCCTTGTGTTTGTACAGAGCCTAATAACACCATGAATAATTACATACATATGTATACTATATATATAGATATTTATATATATACGTATATAATTTGAGCAAAACCTCATCAAAGCCAATTTGTCTGCAGAGTGAAAAATCATTTCATATTTTTAAATTATTGTAAGTTTTTTTTTTCCTTTTTTTGAGTTGGAGTCTCACTCTGTCACCCAGACTGGAGTGCAGTGGTCACTCCCGGCCACCATAGCCTCCACCTACTGGGCTCCAGCGATCCTTCTGCCTCAGCCTTCCAAGTAGCTGAAACTACAGGCAAGCGCTACCACGCCCGGCTCATTTTTTATTTATTGTAGAGATGAGGTCTCGCCAATTTGCCCAGGCGGACCTCGAACCCACAGGCTCAGACAATCCACTCACCTCAGCCTCCCAAAGCACAGGATTACAGGCTAAGCCACCGAGCCCGGCTGCAAGTTTATTTTTTTAACATGGAGACAATTACTAAAAAAGAGGAAAAGCTATAGTAAGCAGTAAAAAATGTTTCACCATTAATTCTATTGATAATTATTTATTCTGGCTTTGAACAATCTTGCTGCTTCTCAAATAAGACTCTATGCATTTGAATGTTGAATATATTATATGTTAAAAATCAAGCTGGTATGCATTGTGCAAACATGCTACAACTAATAGAGTGCTCATTGTAACACAAATGTCTTGATATTTGCAATATTTCCCTTACGTGTTATTTAAAAGACAGCCAATAAAAGATTGAACTGGATGGAATAATCCTTTAGACAACTCACTGCTAACTATAATTATTTAGAAGGCTCTTAGTAATTCAGAAGGCATATTATGCTCTTAGAGCTGATAGTGCCCTGATAGTCATGCCATTTGTTAAAACGTTAAAATGCTTCTATACTGCCTGATAAATGGTTTTTACCTTAAGACCCCTGAGTGACTACCCACCCATTCTATTGCGGCCACCTGGCTACTGAGATTAGCAGCACTCCAATGCGCCTAAAACCTTTCAATAAATGATTCGTGCATGTACTGCAAATTAACGTTGGCATGCTATGACTATTCAGTCTACTACTTAGGCTATTTTAGAATGCATTTATGACTTCCTTTTTTGTATTCAATTTATCTTCTCCACTGTTGTAACCTTTAAGAAAATAATTCTCAGAATGAAGCATGTATCTCTTCATTGAAAATTGATCCTTGCTCTTACAGAGCACTTCCTTTGGTATGAGGAGGCATGGCGATAAAAAGTGGTGATGTTACATTGTCTGTGCCAGAAAATAAGCTTTACATTTAGTGGTGGGGCCAGTCAGTAAATAAAGTAAAAGAGAAGGCAAAGAAGGAGTGGCATTGGGGGAGTGCGGGATATAGTCACTGTAGGGATTGTTGTAGTCTCAGGGTTTTTTTGTAATATGGCGGCTATCAGAAGATCAAAGTGGTGAAAGCAATAACTCACATTCTGTTCCAGAACTGTAACTAATGAGAAAAGGTTGTTTTGTTTTTGTTTTTGTTTTGCTTAACTTTACTTAAGTTATACTGTATATTTTCCTCCAAAATAACATCTGCAGAAGATTTTGCTAAATATTTGTAGAAACAGTTAATAATTATTTTCTTTTTTTTTTTTTTTTTGAGTTGGAGTCTCACTCTGTCGCCCAGACTGGAGTGCAGTGGCCGCTCCGGCCACCGCAGCCTCGACCTGCTGGGCTCCGGCGATCCTTCCGCCTCAGCCTTCCAAGTAGCTGGAACGACAGGCGCGCGCTACCACGCCCGGCTCATTTTTTTGATTTA
>CAUYQG010071796.1:0-22074 GCA_963574415.1 Tarsius wallacei | reverse complement strand
TAGAAAAATAGAGAGGTAGCCCGGCTCAGTGGCTCAGCCTGTAATCCCGCGCTTTGGGAGGCTGAGGTGAGTGGATTGCCTGAGCCCGCAGGTTCGAGACCCACCTGGGCAACTTGGCGAGACCTCATCTCTACAATAAATCAAAAAATTAGCTGGGCGTGGTAGCACGTGCCTGTAGTTCGAGCTACTTGGAAGGCTGAGGCGGAAGGATCTCCGGAGCCCAGCAGGTCGAGGCTGAGGTGGCCGGGAGCGGCCACTGCACTCCAGTCTGGGAGACAAAAAAAAAAAAAAATAGAGAGGTAAATATATATGTTTAAAATATATCTAGGTTATTTATTAAAAATATATAAATTATGTGTGAAATTAAAGTCACAGATGAAAATGTGGAGATGAGGAAATTAAAGTATAAAACTCTATTAGTTAATCTCAGAAGAGACAGGAAAGGGAAGGATTTTAAAAAGCAGAATTAATATTTTAGAAATGTGTATATCTGTAATCATAATAAATGAACCTGGATAAAGCTTACCTATAAAGAGACTGAGTCATACCGATAAAATGAAAAACAAAATTGTGCTCCATGCTATTTGCAAGAGACCCACCTAAAGTAATGTCATAAGAAAGGTAAATAATGGTTACATAACATAATGGTAAAGATCCATCAAGGAGATATATTAATCATGAACTAATATGTAGTTAAGAATATGTTTCACATTTTCTATTTTCCATTGTAATTCATTTTTACCACAAAGCATATTTAAAAGTATGTTGCTTTCTTTCAAAAAATAAAAATATTTTTCATTTGAAAAAAAAAGAATATGTTTCAAGTTGTATATAGTAAAATCTGACAATATTACAGAAAGAAATCGAATCATCAAATTCATAGAGATTTTAACTAACCTTTCTTGAAAAGAACCTTAAAAAATATGTAAATAATTGGACAGATAACTATGTTCATGGATGGGAAGACAGAAAATATATCAAATTTATATAATATTGTTGGGGGTTATTTATATACCAAAAAAGAACTGGAAACTTATCAAAGTCCTTGGAGAAATGAAAACTCCTGGTTGATATAGAAAATGCAACACAAATGAACTTGGGACATTTGTTGTGCCAGAAATAAGGTAGTTCTCAAACACTAACAAGGGTCATGTCACAAACTAAGGAGCAACCTGAAGGGACTCTCATTAGTCCAAGATGAGGGAGTCTTGAGCATCTAAAAGAAAAATGACTGCAACTTGATTGAAACATATCAAATATGTAAAGATCAATGAGTCTGTTAAAATGCTGAAGAGCAAAACAATACAGATCTTATTGGTCATAGATGGTGATTGCTTTGCCCCATCTCATTACTTTAAAATTTGACTTTTAAAGGAAGGTAGGTTGAAGTATAATCAAGCATTTATCCTGTCTTTTTTTGTTTGGTCTACATTTCAGATGACCAGAAAATTTGTGATAGCAAATTCCTCATTATAGAAGAATTATAGCTTATATGTGCACAAGAAAGGTAGGATTAGAAAGCCAGTTTTCAGAGCCTAGTGAAATAACAGATCTAGGAAATGATCATCATTTGCTGCTAAAACTTTTAGTGAAAGTTTTAAGGGAACATTAGAATGAAAGGACTAGGTCATTAGCACCTAAACCCATTGTTCAGTTTAGCAACCCTGAAATGTAATAGGAAATATACAGACAGGTATTCTTATCAGAAAAAATGAACCTTAGTCTAATCAGGTCTCTGGAACAAAAGAACCAGCAAACAGGAAGGAAATAAGGAAAAACTTAAATACAACAAGGAAACAATTAGCCAAGTCATCTTTAATCCTTCAGAATTCATTAGTTTGGGGTATATTTCTTAAAAACAGTTTGCCACTATATTTTAAAACTCAATTTTAGTATTATTTTTCTCTGTTAATAGGCATTATCTTAGTTCATTGTTTTATTCTTCTTTTACCTTTTTTTCCTGGATAGATTTATTATTCTGACTAATTTGAATACAGGTGTCCTTTTATTTTTCTACTAGGGGAAAATGTTTGCAACATAGTATAAACAGCATTTTCAAGTGAAGTTTGTAATATATTTTATTAAACTGAAATGTACATACCTGGCAGTTTCACTTCTGGAAATTTATCTTATAGGAATATTATTACAAGTGAGAATTCGATGATATATTTAAGGGAGTTCTTTTTTTTTTTTTTGAGTTTGAGTTTGAGTTTGAGTCTCACTCTGTCGCCCAAAGCTGGAGTGCAGTGGCTTACTCACTGCCACCCCAGCGTCAACCTCCTGGGCTCTGGCGATCCTTCCGCCTCAGCCTTTCAAGTAGCTGGAACTGCAGGAACATTACCACACCCAGCTAATTTTTTAATTTATTGTAGAGATGAGTTCTCGCCAAGTTGCCCCGGCTGGTCTTGAACCCGCGAAATCAGGCAATCCACTCGCCTTGGCCTCTCAAAGTGCTGGGATTACAGACTGAGCCACCAAGCCCAGCCAGGGAGTTCTTAATATTGTTATTGTTATAGCCAAGAAACTAGAAATAATCTTAATGTTCATTAGTGTGGGAAGAGTTAAATCTTAAATATCAGTAAAGTGAAATGCTGTGTAACCTTTACATACTATATCAGTTATCTATTGTTGCAGAACAAATTATTCTAATTCTTAGCTTAAAACAGCAAATTATCTCACCCACTTTCTAAGGGTCAGGAATCTGGGAACAGCATAGCTGTCCCAGAGTCTTATGAGACTGCAGTCAGGCTGTCAGTGGGGACTGAAGTCACTTGAAAGCTGCATTGCATTAGAAGATCCACTTCTGAGATCCTTTGACATTTTTGGATGAGGGCAGGAGGCTCCAGTTCCTCACCACAGGACTGCCTAAGTATTCTTATGAGGTGGCAAATAGCTTCTCCCAGACTTAATGATCCAAGAGAGAACAAGAAGAAAGCTGCAGTGCCTTTTGTACCTACTCTCCAAAGTTGCACACCACTATTTTGTTTCAACATTTTTTTTTCCCTATTTATCAGAAGTGACTCACTAAGTCCAGCCCACATTCAAGGAATAGAGAATTAGGCTCTACTTCTTTGAATGAAAAGGTGTCAAATAATTTTGGACACATTTTAAAACTACCACAAATAAGATAGAGTTATGTGTACTGAAGTGGGAAGTTGTATACTATATATTAAATGAAAAAAATTGCAGAATTATTATGTCTTTGTTAAGAAAAAACATGAATGGAATATATGTGTTTATGTGTATGCATGAAATAAGGTTAGAAAGGAACAGTGGAAATTTTATACAGTAAGTTCCTTACATATGAACCTTCAAGTTGTGAACTTTCAAAGATGCAAACATGTTAGTTCACGAGTCTGGCATACATTGTAACATGCTTGCATCCTCTACAAGTGGTTGTACTTTTGTGTACTTTATTGTACAGTACTGTAGAGGGTATAGTAGTACACTATCTTTATTTCAAACCCAAGATAAAAGCAACAGTGATGTAGCTGGACAGTACTGTAAGATTTAAATTTTTAAAAATTTTTTTTGTTTTTTATGTACTTTTTGTGTGAAAAGTGTTTTAAACCTATTACAGCACAGAACTATATAGCCAATTGTGTTAATTGGGTACCCAGGCTAACTTTGTTGGACTTAAAGACAAATTCGACTTATGAACATGCTCTTGAAACAGAACTTGTTTTCTATGTAGGGGACTTACTGTGGTGGTTATTTCTCATGTTATTTAGTGGAGGGTAGGCTTTTAATTTTTACTTATATTACTTCAGTATTTAAAACATTTGTGAATTTATTTTCAGGTAAAGAAATTAGACTCTTGATTTTTATATGCTGGTTTTTGTAACCTAAGATTTTACTGAATTCATTGAACAAATCTAGAAGTCTTTTGAAGGAAGGAGTCTAGGATTTTCCAGGTATTAGATAATATCATTACCATATAGAGTATTGATTCTTCTTTCTCAGTTTGGATACCATTTATTTCCTTCTATTTATTTTCTTTATTTCAGCTTATTTTTATTCTTTATATCTTTCTATTGCTTGATTGTTCTGGCTAGGACTTCCAGTACTATATTGATTAGAAGTGGTAGAAGTGGGCATCTTGTGTTGTTCCGGTTCTGAGGGGCAATGCTTTAAATTCTTCTGCATTCAGTATGATGTTGGCTGTGAGTTTGTATTATATGGCTTTTATTTTTTTAGGTATGTTGCTTCTATGTCTATTTTGTTGAAGGTTTTTATTGTGAAGGGATACTGGATTTTATCTATTTAAAAAATGTGGGGTACAATTCAGGATTAGGTATACAAGTGGTCATCGTACAGGTAAAGTTTGGGCCTCCCTTTGGTCCCCACTTTGCCTGGTTTGAGATCAGGTACCTTTATTGATGTTGTGTCATCCCCTACCTCACCTTGGCAATATCCTGCTACTACCAATCTCTTTTTTATAGTATTATAGTAAATGTTCAGGGTCCGCTTATGAGTGAGAACATGTAGTACTCTGTTGTTTGTTTCTCTGATAGATCACTGAGTATGATAGACTCTAAATCCATCAAAGTTGCTGTGAAGTCCATACGTTTATCCTTCTTTATGGCTGCATAATACTCCATTGTGTATATGTACCACATTTTTTTTATCCAGTCCTGTTTCGATGGGTAGCATGGTTGGTTCCATGTTTTTGCTGTTGTGAATAGTACTGCAATACACATGCATGTGCAGGCATCTTTTTTGTAGAATGATTTGAGTTCCTCTGGTTATATTCCCAGTAGGGGGATTGCTGGGTCATATGGAAGTTCAATGTCTAGTTCTTTTAGAAATCACCACACTGTTTTCCAAAGAGGTTGCGCTAATTTGCATTTCCACCAGCATTGTAGAAGCGTTCCTTATTCTCTACATCCTTGCCAGCATCTGTTACTGTTTTATTAATGATGGCTGTTCTTAGTGGGGTTAGCTGGTATCTCATTGTGGTTTTGATTTGCATTTCTCTGATGATTAGTGAGGCTGAGCACTTTTTCATATGTCTGTTGGCTGTCCATAGATCTTCTTTTGAGAAGTATCTATTCATGGCTTTTGCCCACTTTTTAATGAGGCTGTTTAGGTGTGCAAATGTTCATTATGCAGGTACACTTGTTGATGAGGTGTGCCCCCTACTTCCCTGGCAGTTCCACTACTACAAATCTCACCCCTGCCCTCCCCTGGCAGTTTCCACTACTACCAGTTCCTTTCTTATTATGATAGTTGTTCAAGGTCTGCTTATGAGTGAGAACATGTGATACTCGGTTCTTTGATAGAACACTCAGTATTGTAGCCTCTAAGTCAATCCAAGTTGCTCTGAAGTTCATAATTTTATCCTTCTTTATGGCTCATAATATTCCATCATGTATATGTACCACATTTTTAAAAATCCAGTGCTCTTTTGATGGGCAGCATGGTTGGTGCTTGTTTTTTCCTTTTGGCACATTTGAGTTCCTTGTAGATCCTAGATGTTAGACCTTTGTCAGATATACAGTTGGCAAACATATTTTCCCAGTCTATGGGCTGTCTCCCCATTCTCTTGGTGATTTCTTTTGTTTTGCAGAAGCTTTTCAGTTTGATGAGGTCCCACTTGTCTATCTTATCTCTTATGGCATGGGCACTTGGGGTTTTGATCAGAAATTGGTTGCCAGTTCCAATTTCCATAAGGGTGTCTCCTGCATTTTCTAAGGTTCTTATAGTTTGAGGTTTTACGTTTAGGCCTTTTATCCATTTAGAGTTGACTTTTTTTGTGTATGGTGATAGGTAGGGGTCCTGTTTCAATCTTCTGCATGTGGTCAGCCAGTTCTTCCAGCACCATTTACTGAATAGGTTCTTCTCTCCCCAGTGGCTGTTGGTGGAGGCTTTGTCGAAGATAAGTTGGTTGAGAAATTGAGGTTTTGCTTCTGGAATCTCTATCCTGTTCCATTGGTCCATATGTCTATTCTTGTACCAATACCAGGCTGTTTTGATTATTGTAGTCTTATAGTAATGTTTAAAGTCTGGAAGTATGATATCTTCTGCTTCATTTCTTTTACTAAATATTGTTTTGGCTATTTGTGATCGTTTCTGTTTCCATATGAATTTCTGTATTGTTGTTTCCAGTTCTGAGATGAATCATGTTGGTAATTTAATGGGTATTGTGTTGAATCTGTAGATTGCCTTTGGTAGTATGGACATGTTAACAATGTTGATTATTCCTACTCATGAGCATGGAATATTTTTCCATTTGTTTGTGTCTTCTTGGATTTCTTTGAGCATTGTTTTGTAGTTTTCATTGTAAAGGACTTTCACTTCTCTGGTTAGGAAGATGCTGAGATATTCCATTTTTTGTGTGTGGCTATTGTGGATAGGATTGTGCTTTGTATTTGTTCTCAGCCTGCTTGTTGTTGGTGTATAAGAATGCAACTGTCTTTTACACATTTATTTTGTACCCCAAGACTTTGCCAACGTCCATTACTAGTGAAAGCAGGTTTTTGACAGACTCTCTAGGGTTTTCAAGGTATAGGATGATATCATCAGCAAAGAGGGATAACTTAACTTCCTCTTTTCCTGTTTGGGTATTCCTGATTTCCTTCTCTTGTCTGCTTGCTGTTAGCCAGGACTTCCAACACACTGTTGAACAAGAAGGATAAGAATGAGCAGCCTTGTCTTGTTGTAGTTTTCAGGGGAAATGTTTTCAGTTTCTGCCGTTTAGCAATATGCTAGCTATGGGTTTATCATACATGGCACTTACTATTTTGAGGTATGTTTCTTCTATGCTTAGGTGTTTGAGAGTTTTTATCAAAAAGAGATGCTGAATTTTCAAAAGCTTTTTCTGCATCTAATGATATAATCATGTGGTTCTTATTTTTACATCTGTTGATCATGGTGAATGATTTTTGAGATGTGTTGTTGGATCCAATTTGCTAGAATCTTGTTGAGAATTTTTTCATCTATGTTCATTAGGGATATTGGCCTGTAGTTCCCTTTTTTGGTTGGATCTTTACCCAGGGTATCAGTGTGATGTTAGCTTCATAAAGTGATTTGGGGAGAATTCCATCTTTCTCAATTGCTTGGAATACTTTCAATAGGATTGGTATCAACTCCTCATATGTTTTATAGAATTCCCCTGGAAAGCCATCTGGCCCAGGGATTTGTTTTGTTTTGTTTTGTTTGGTAGGTAGGTAGTTTTCTTATGATGGAGTCAATTTCCTGGGTTGTTATTGGTCCACTTAGTGCGTCAGTGTCTTTTTTTAACCTTAGGAGGCTGTGTGATTCAGAAAGTTCTTCATTTCATTTAGGTTTTCAAGATTGTATCCATACAGGTATGTATAGTAATCACTGATAATCTTTTGTATTTCTTCTGGGGGTCAGTTGTGACTTGATCTTTTGCATTTTTGATTGTGTTTGTTTGGGCTTTGTCTTTCCTTTTCTTGGTCATTCTGGCTAGGGGTCCATCAATCTTGTTTATTCTTGCAAAGGACCAATTTTTTGTTTTGCTAATTTTTTCTATGATATTTTTGTCTTCTGTTTCCCATATTTGGGTTTTTACTTTTGTGATCTGGATTCTTCTGCTAAAGTTAGGGTTTTGGTGCTCTTGTCTTTCCAGCTCCCTTAGGTGATTTGTTAGGCTGTTAACTTGTGATTTTTCCATTTTCTTGATGTGTATTTGTGGAGATATAAATTCCCCTCTTACAATTGCTTTCATGGCATCCCAGAGGTTTTGGTAGGATTGGATTTTATTGAATCTTATTCTGTGTCTCTTGAAATGATCATTTGGTTTTTGTTTTTAATGCTGTTTATGTGGAGAATTACATTTATTGACTTGTGTATGTATGTGTATGCATTTGGGTGGTGGGTACACAAAAGCCCAGACTTCTTCACCAGTATACAGTTCATCCGTGGAACCAAAACCACTTGTACTCCTAAAGTGATTGAGATTTGTTTTTAAGACTCCTAATTGTTAGTATGTTTTTTAAAGATAAAAGATAATGACAAAAAATAACAAAGTCAGTAGCCACAGTCTGAGTTTAATTTTTACTGTACCTTTACAAAATGAGAGATTAGTGTGTTATTTTATATTCCAGACAGATACCAACTTTCACAGGTTTCAGTCCTGTATCCCTAGCTTCTGAGCATCCTTAATTTCTTTTCTTATTTTATTTACATTTTAAAAATAGACTTATCTTAAATTTTTAAAAATTTATTTTATAAACATTTAAAAATAAGCCACTAGATATATAAATTTACAGCACTGAGTTTTATTCTTGAGTTCTTATTTGTGATTAATATTTCATTGTTTGAAAGGCATGCATTTTCATGTAGTTTATTTGGAAAATAGTAATTGGCAGTATATTTTGAACCCTTGAATATTTCAGTATATATCTGCATTAACACATTGTGATGATATAGGGACATCTCAATTTACAACACTTCAATGTTTTTAACTTCACTCATTTTCACTTAATAAGTAACCCTAGGTTTAAAAACTTCTACTGTGTAACTAAATGAACTTGTACAAGTTGCTTAGGCTTGCTAAATGTTAGTTTCCTTATTCCTTCAGTGTGGGCAATACCTTATAGGATTGTTGTGAGAATAAATGATGTAACATAGTCCTATTTATTTAACTAATGTTCACTGATGTTTAGCTGTTGCTATGGTGCTGCTGATAAAAACATTTTAGTTTTCTTCCATCGTATTGTAAACCCCTTAACAGTCTCTATCTTCCTTATTCTTTGTATTTAATAGTTTAAATTGAAATTTAGAATTGAGAATGTGTCATCAAAGAAATAAAATTACTTTTTCATGTAACCAACTTATGATCTGTTCTTTCCACTAGAAGAAATATTTTAGGCAGTTTGAATATATGTATTTATCTCTTCTCCTTTCTAAACCAGTTGCATAATGGTAGTAAAAACAACAACCAAAAGAAATATGATTTTGCAGTGATTAAGTGAAGAGCCATCAGCAAATGAAAAATTTCAATAAAAACCTGGAAGACAATAGGAGGAATAGTGGTAAGAACCACTTTGGTTTAGAGACATTATATCCATTATATCCTAGAATATTCATGCAGGGGAAGAATACAGGCAAGCAAGGAACTGATGAGCCCTGTGAACTTCAGAGAGGCTAAGGTTACACCCATACCTTTTGAAGCAGAGGGCCAGAGTGAGATGCAGGTAAACACTTATTTCCCCAAACAGGAAATTAGACCTTATTTTTCTGAAATAGCTGAACACCCTTTGAGAATTCTGACATTTGATAACTGATTCAGCTGATATAAGAATTACTAGATATTTAAGTGAAATCTTCAACTTTAAAGAATGAGACCAAAATAACGGGTGGGGTGGGAATGATAATATTGAGGAAACATAATGCAGATAACAAAAGAGAACGTAATTCCAATTCTAATTAGTATTCCTAAAGTAATATAAAAAGACATTGTATTGAGGAAACTCTTATTACTATCTCAGAAACATTTTAAAGCATCTATAAAACTAGAATAGGATGCCAGGGGGAAAAAAAAACCATGGAAGAATGAAAATAATCTCTTAGAAATTAAAATATAATTGCCAAAATAAAAAATTCAATGGAAAAGCTAGAAGGAAAAGTTGAGAAAGTCTCCTAGATGGTACAACAAAAAATAGAGATAAATAATGTAAGGGAAAATGGATAAAACATAAAGAGACCATCTATGAGAATTGATATATGACTAATGTGTGACTTAGTGTACATACAGTGTTCTAGAGGTGAGAATTCAGAGGGGGGAAGGAAGTCTTCAAAGAACAAGAAAATAGAGAGGATGAACAGAAGCCTTTAGATTAATGCTCACTAAATGCTCAGCAGAACCAATGAAAAAAGGTCCCAAACCAAAGGATCAGGTGAAAAAGGATCCTAAAATCTTGCCAGAGAAGAAACAAAAGATCACCTACAAAGGAATTCAAATTTTTTAAAAAATCAGTCTTAGCAGTGACACTGCTTGAAAACAATGAAGCAATTCTGAGAACGATTATTTCACTCTAGAATTCTATACACAGACAGTTGTAAGGGGATAATGAAGACTTCAGGTATACAGTGATTCGAATGACTCCTGGGAATTTTCCATAGTAACTATACTTGGAGATTCTTTTTTAAATCAAATGATGTGTCCTGAAGAGACCTTTGCCTGTTTCTTTTGCTTTTTTCATTGGTCATGGTCTTAATATTCATAAGTTTGATTGAATTCATTTGAGTGTGCTCCTCTAAAATAAAGGGAGCAAATCACAAAAGAGTAATAATTATGTGATCTTGAAAATGGAGCTCTAAAGAATAGCCCAGATCCAGATTGTAGCAGGAAGACGACATTTCCAAAATAAAATGAGGTGGGAGGATAGTGAGACAATTGATAAATTATATGGAATATTTTTAAATATTAATAATTAAGAATATTGAAACTGGGCTCTCAAAGAGTTAAATAAACCAATAACCAACAGAAACTTTTTAGTTTACAGGATGGCAGATTAAAAAAAAGAAAAAAAACTTGCTGAAACACTGAAACTCCATCTAATTATAAGATAAAAGAACTGAATAAAATTGGTTGCAACCAATATGTCCAACTGGAGAATGAGCTTGCTGACGTCACAACCTGAAATTCCACCACTTGTTTTATACTAACTGCCCTTGAGTTTTCTTGCATATGGGACCCATGAGGAGGATGCACATCCCCAGGGACTTTAGATTTCCCCTTTCCTTTTACCAATCACTTGCTAATCCCAGTACCTACCCCCTATATCTTTTATAATAAAATTTCTACCTTAAAACCAGCATAGAGATGAATTTGGGCTAGACTTCTGTCTCCTTGTTAGTTGACTTGCAATAAAAAACTTTTGTTTTCTCAAAAACCTGGTATCATACTATTGGCTTCTAAGACATTTAGAAGCAAGCCCCTTTTGTTTGGTAACAATACAAGGATAGCAGATTTATTAAATAAAAAAACAGGCAATCCTACTAAACTTTATTATCATAGTGAGAATTATATAAGAACTCCTTATTGATTTGACTGAAAATTAGTGAAGTGACAACACCATATGAGGAGAATGAGTGGAGGTCTAGGGGATAGGATCTAATTCCTGTTAGCAAAAGGTAAATAGATAAAGCAATGATATAAACAACATTGAGCAATACTATTATAGTTGGCAAATGGTTCTGGTCTGATGCCTTCAGACCTGAGTCTCAGCTATGTTACTTTCTAGCTTTGTGATCTTGGGAATTTACTTAAGTTCTTTGAACCATTGTTGATTACTTTATAAAACAGCGATGATAACCTACAACATAGGATTGCTGTGGGGATTAACAAATGTAGGTGAACTATTTATAGCACAAGGGGTAGCAGGCAGTACTACCTAGGTGTTTCTTATGATAGTGATGTGTTTAGTAATTGGATATGTTATTTAAGAATTTGATGACTATTGTTACGCATCTCCTTACTTTTCTTGGTTTTCGTTCTTATTGAAGTTCATTCTTTTTCTATTTGATTTACCACTTATATTGCTGGCTAAATGTCTTTTTCTTTGTCCATCTTCTCACTTAGATTTCTTCTGTCCTGAAAGCCTGATCTTTGACCAGATGGCAGTAACATTTGAAGATGTGACTATTATTTTTACTTGGGAGGAATGGAAATTCCTGGATTCTTCTCAGAAAAGGCTCTACAGGGAGGTCATGTGGGAGAACTACACAAATGTCATGTCAGTAGGTAAAGTTATCTCATCTTATAGGGAATAGACATAGCTTATTCTGGAACTAGTTTGTGTAGTATTTTGATTTTTTATGTGGGTGTTATATTGAGGAGGTGGAAGAATCTGGGTATTTTATTCAGGTGATAGAAGGAATATTCTCAAAAATGTGTCTTTAATTAGTAGAAGATAAAGCAAAACATCTTACAGACACCTAGGCTATATAATTAATAGATATTTGTGATTATTATTTTTAGTTGTTTTCTGGATTACCCTTAAAACACATATCACCAGGCATAGTCTAGTTTTGTGTGCTCCTAAATTTGTTCATCTATAATGCTATTTGTGTGTGTTAAGTTAGCTTTGTTAGATAGCAAATTACCCCAAACTTAGTGGCTTAAAACAAAATTTATTATTTTTCATGATTCTTAGTAGCTGGATAGATCCTCCATCAGAAGAGACTTATTTTATTTTATTTTTTTGAGTTGGAGTCTCACTCCGTTGTCCAAGCTGGAGTGCAGTGGCACACTCATGGCCACCCCAGCATTGACCTGCTGGCTCTGGCAATCCTTTTGCCTCAGCCTTCCAAGTAGCCAGAACTACAGGTGCTGGCTACCACCCCCGGCTAATTTTTTGATCTATTGTAGAGACGAGGTCTCACCATGTTGCCCAGGCTGGTTTCGAACCTATGGGCTCAGGAAGTCCTCTCACCTTGGCCTCCCAAAGGGCTGGGATTACAGGCTTGAGCTACCACACCTGGCCAGGAGAGACTTGACTTGGGCTGGATGGTCTAAGATGAGACCTGGCCTGACTCACAGGTCTGGCAGTATCAGTGGGGATAAACAGGATGAGTTGTTCATATGTCTCTCCTGAAACAAGTTAATTCAGGCACATTTACATAGTGGGGGGGTGGGTCACAGGATTTTCAAAAGCATCAAGATAGAGGGCAAACACTTTTCAAGTCTCTGCTTGTGTCACTTTTGCAATTGTCCTAGTAGTCAAAGCAAATTGTGTAACCAAGTCTAGAGACAGTGTGGAAAGAGGATACCAAAAATGTCGACAAAGTAGAGTGTTAATGTAGCCTTTTTTTTTTTGGTCAGAGTTTCACTTTGTCACCCAGGCTAGAATGCAGTCGCATGATCACAGCGACCACAGCCTCCTCCTTCGGGGCTCAGGTGAACCTGCGGGCTCAGGTGAATCTGTGGGCTTAGGCAATCCTGCGGGCTCAGGCGAACCTGCAGGCTTAGGTGATCCTGCTGCCTCAGGCGATCTTTCCACCTCAGCCTTCAAACTTGCTGGAACTATAGGCACATGCCACACCTGGCTAATTTTTTGATTTATTGTAGAGATGAGGTCTCACCAAGTTACCCAGACTTGTCTCAAACCCCTGGGCTCAGGCAATACTCTTTCCTCTGCCTTCCAAAGAACTGGGATTACAGGCGTGAGCAACTGCGACTGGCTAATGCTGCCATTTTTTCCCAAACAAGCTACTGCACTATTCTAGAACAGAAAAATAGAAAAAATACATTTTGTTTCTTATAATAATATCCCAAGTAAATCTCAGTCTTTTAAGAATATTTCCCTGAAGCAGTTGGTCTTACTCGTATTTCTAATAGTGCCTAGTAATAATAGTAGATGCTCAAGATATGCTTATAGAATGAATGAATAAGTGAATGAATGAATACATACAAGAATGAACAAAACAAATGAATTCCAGACCTAAATGGAGTAGGCAAAGTTCTAATCCTTCTTTCCTACCCCCATCTAATAATTTTGGAGGTTATTGATTTAGATACTTGGAAATTTTTAAATACAACATTTTTCTCACCACTGGATTATCTGCTTATTGCTCTAGGAAATCTGAACAAGAGCTACAAACCTCAAGAGGAAAGATTCAGATATTTGGAATACGAAAATTTTTTCTGCTGGCAAGACTTGTGGAATGCTAGCACTCAGATATACAAGAATCAGAACTATGAGGAAACTGTTCAAGGAATAGATTCCAGAGACCTAAAGCAGCAAGACCTTGCCCAGTGTCAAGAATGGTTAATACTCTCCACACAAGTACCAGGGTATGGGAACTATGAACTGACTTTCGAAGGCAAAAATACCAGGAACCTAAAATATAGAAAGTTTATACCTTGGCAATCCTTAGAAACAAAAACCACTGAACACTATGTCAATGATTCACATGATTTTCAAGGAGGCAGATACCATCTTGGCATATCTAGGAAGAACTTCTCCAGAAAAAAAGATCAGAAGGTCATAGTTCAGCATTCTTTTATCCCAATGGATGAAGAAGCCTTTCCAGAGTACATTGGGGAGATATGTCAAAATGATCTACTGAGAGACCCTATGGAAGATAAATACTGTGGATGTAATCAATGTCAAGAAATGTATTATTGGAACTCACAGTGTATTCACCACAAGAGAAATCAGCTTGGAGAAAACCTCTATCAATGTTCCATCAGCACAGCATGCTTGTCTCAGAGATCAAACTTGTATCGATATCCAAGAATCCACATGGGTAAGAAGCTGTATGGATGTAATGAAGTTGACAGCTTTCATCAGAGCTCAGGAGTTCACTTTCGTCAGAGAGTCCACACAGGGGAGGTAACTTATATCTGTAATATGTGTGGTAAGAGCTTCAGTCAGATATCTAGTCTTCACAGTCATCAAAGGGTCCACACAGAAGAGAAACTCTATAAATTTGAGTGTGATAAGGACCTCAATAGAAATTCATTACTTCACGTTCACCAAAGACTTCACATAGGAGAGAAGCCTTTTAAGTGTAATCAGTGTGGTAAGAGTTTTAGTCGGAGTTCTGTACTTCATGTTCATCAGAGAGTCCACACAGGAGAGAAACCATATAAGTGTGATGAGTGTGGTAAGGGCTTTAGTCAGAGCTCAAATCTTCGAATTCATCAGTTAGTACACACAGGAGAGAAGTCTTATAAATGTGATGACTGTGGTAAGAGTTTTACCCAGCGCTCAAATCTTCAAATTCATCAGAGAGTGCATACAGGAGAGAAGCCTTACAAGTGTGATAACTGTGGAAAGGACTTTAGTCACAGCTCAGATCTTCGCATTCATCAGCGGGTCCATACAGGGGAGAAACCCTATACTTGTCTTCAGTGTGGGAAGGGCTTCAGCAAGAGTTCAAAACTTCATACTCATCAAAGAGTACATACTGGAGAGAAACCTTATAAATGTGAAGAATGTGGCAAGGGATTCAGTCAGCGTTCACATCTTCTCATTCATCAGAGAGTTCATACTGGAGAAAAACCCTATAAATGTAATGACTGTGGAAAGGGCTTTAGTCACAGCTCAAATCTTCACATTCATCAGAGGGTCCATACAGGAGAGAAGCCTTATCAATGTACTAAGTGTGGTAAAGGTTTTAGTCATAGCTCAGCTCTTCGCATTCATCAAAGAGTCCATACTGGAGAGAAACCTTATAAATGCCATGAATATTATAAAGAATTTGATAAAAATTTATATCCTCACAATAATAATAGAAGAGAAAATTTATAAATTTTGTTCATTTGATTAACAGTTTTAACAAACCATAACCTCTAAACCCAATAAATACTGCTGACAAGGAAATTCTTTAGATAACACAAGTAATCAAAATCAACAGTTATAGTTTCCCCTAACTCTCACTAAGAATTATTTGCTTCAAAAGGAGATCCTTGTGGGGATTCCTATATTTTAATGTTAAAGTGTATTTTCTTTACCTACTATAAATATAATACATAGTCATTGTACAATGTATTAAAATTTAAAAATAAAACTCTTTATCCTGTTTAATTCTGGTCTTTTTTTCCTATGCATTCTAATGTGCATGGAATTATTCTGTGTGTTCAGTTTTGCATTTTCACTGACTTCAAAACATTTGCTTAAATATGGGTTTGAACTGAAACTGGCTAGCCATCTTTGAAACAGCATCTCTTGACCACTCCCCTCACCCCCACCATAACGTACAGAGGAAGCCACAGAAAAGATGGAAATACACAAACAAAAAGCTTGAAACTCAAGATGGCAGATAACCTATTGATCAAATATAGAGGAATTAACTGTAGAGCCAGTAGAATTCAATTGTTTATGAATAAAAGTCACATAATAAAATATAGGAAAACATTGTGTGACCTTATATCCAAAATAGTATATCTTTGAGATGTTCTGTCTTTCAGCCAGAAAACTAAAGCACTGTCCTTCTATTTCAGGGGTGCTGCACTTTGAAGTGACCACAGTGTACTCTCATCCATTTCCCTGCCCTATTTTCCCCTATTTATTTATAGTTTCTATCATAAAGTAACAAGAAATACAGGAATTTAATTTCAAAGGTATGGAAGATTTGGACAGAAGTACTAGAAATAGAAGATACTCTGTTGCTTCATAATCAGAGATTCAAGCAATAGAATTCTATTTAATGTCAAAGATGTGGAAGATTTGGACAGAAGTGCTAGAAATGGAAGATACTCTGTTGCTTCATAATCAGAGATTCAAGCAATAATCAGAGATCCAAGCAATAGAATTCTATTTAATATCAATAAAGCATAGTGGTAATAGAGAAATACCCACTATGAACAGAATTTAACTCAGCTTGTGCAACAATGAACCCTCAAGTTAATTATGTAAGATGATAACTTGGACATTATAAAAATGGAGTAGAGTTAATAGGAATACACTGTCCTAACTGTTGATATACAAATTTGTTTAGACATTACTTCCCAAGAGAAAAAGAAAGTGGACCTGTTTTGAGAAATAAGAAAGAATTGCATACCAAATAAAGGAATATTCTCTTAAAGACTATTGCCCTGGAAATAAGCTGCATCAGAAACCAGAAGAAATTTTCAAAAAAATTGGTAACCTCAGTGGTGTAATAGAAAACCTGAACTCAGTAAAGCTACAGTAAAAATCCATAAGTAGAGAAGAGTCTCTAAAATAAAAAGGGAAATAGATACAGCAAAGAATGACTTCAGGGAAATTTAAAATGCTGTATCAGGGTAAAAGGCAAATAGTAGAATTAACATTGCAGAATATAAAATTCTGTGATAAACGAGATGTCCTTAAATGTATAAGAAAAGGATAATGAGATGGGAACAAGAAAAGACAGACACAAATAACAGAATGGAGGGCCAATGTAAGAACTAAAGTTATTTCCAAGAAAGATAGAAAATTTGGAATAGAATTAATGATCAAAATCATTAACAAATTTTTCATGAGTTAAAAGTATATGCTCACTAGATTTTAGGCAAAACCAACATAAAAACAATCTTAAACAGCTTAGAAGATTAAGAGCAATTAAAAGCATGCAGAAAGAAAAATTCTGGTTACCTACAAAACTAAAAAGAGAGAATGGATATAGATCTCTATAACAGTAACTCAGAAGACAGTAGAACAGCACCTTCAGAATTTTAAGATTAAAAAGTCTGTTATCGCCTGTTTTATCAATGGAATTGTCTATGTGCAGGAAACAAATATTTTAGATAATCAGAAAAACAGTATACCATGCAAGTACCTTTCTTAAAGAGTTCAAGAATGTGGAAGTCATGGTATAAAATGACTGGTGATGGACACTGAAATCAGTTAAACATGGAGTTAAATCTAACTTTATTTATAGAACTGTAAAAAATCTAAATAGTTGTATAAGAAAATACACATGTTGAATATGAAGGCAGAAGCAAGATAATATATTAAAGTCTGGGTGGCAGAGTAGAGTTGTCAGGACACAGTTAAGTGTGAATTTCATATAAGCAAAGAATTTTTTAGTATAGGTATGTCTCAAATATTTCATAGGATTTACACTAAAAATTTGAAATTCAAATTTAACTGGGCGTTCTTTGTTTTTATTTGCTAAATCTGGCAACCCTATGGGGTAGAGACAGCTAAAGAGTACATTTCTGACCCTAAATAATAGGGACTCATATAACATTTTCTTCTTTATTAACTAACAAAGGTCTACCTTTTTTTACAGACTTAGAAATTTCAACTAATAGAACTATAAAAAGTACATATATCCTTCAAAACAGGAGAGAAGATAAAAGCAAAAAAAATTCAGTGTATATAGCAAAGACAATCTAAAAATACCCAAGAAGTTGCCCTAAAAAATTAGACAATATGGATCAAGATAAGTGAAAGCCAAATTCATCAAAATATGTTAAATGCCCTATTTAAAAATGTTGAAAACACTGATGGGGTTAAAATTTTAATTATGTGTTATTACAAATGAAATAGATTAAAAGGATTGATTAAATATGAGACTGTGCAAGGGTTTACTAGGCAAACATAAAAGAGCATCTATAATATGTTAAAAGTTAAATTGAACTAATTAGACCCATTAAGGTGGGTAAAAATACAAAATCAAGTTGAGTTTTCTAAACTCTTACAATAATCAGAAAATGTAATGGGTGGAAAAATTCTGACTTTTAATATTGCTAAAAAATTTTAAACGGAAAATTCAGGATGAAATAATGAATATATTAACCGAGGACCATAAAAGAAAGCTTGAATAGTCTTAAAACTTTCCCAGAAGGAATGTTCCTAAATTAATTCATAAATTTATTTCAAATTTCATGAAAATCCCAATGAAATTTGAAATTAGAAAGTTCTAGTTTTTTTAAAAAAAGAAAAATAGACATTGGAGAAGAGCAAACATAATTATAAGAAATATTGAGATTGCCATGACATATAATAAGGCTACATTGAAGTTATAATAATGGAAACTTAATTGCTTATTTTTAAAAATTAGAATTATGAGTCACTAAATAGCTTAGAAATATACCATTGTGTGGATTATATGTATTTTAACATATAGTAAGTATATATGCTTATATACTTCACATCTGATAAAAATCTATGAGTAGGAGAAGGCTTATTTAGTAAATAGTCCTGAAATAATTAACTCTTCGGTGAAAATAAAATTAGGCTTTCAGCTCATGATCTACATGAGAATGGAATATATATTGATTAATGCACGAGTTTTCAACCTGTGTTCTGTGGACCTCTGAATGGTTTCATGAAAACTTCTGTCTCAGAAACAAAAGAACCTAATTTTTATCTCTCTAATATACAAAAATAACAAAACTTCATTTTTCTAAAAAGGAGGTTCCACCATTTTCTTTTTTTTTTTTTTTTTGTTGAGTTGGCGTCTCACTCCGTCGCCCAGACTGGAGTGCAGTGGCCGCTCCCGGCCACCGCAGCTTCGACCTGCTGGGCTCCGGCGATCCTTCCGCCTCAGCCTTCCGAGTAGCCGGACTTACAGGCGCGTGCTACCACGCCCGGCTAATTTTTTTGATTTATTGTAGTGATGAGGTGTCGCCTGCCCAGGCGGGTCTCGAACCCGCGGGCTCAGGCAATCCACTCACCTCAGCCTCCCAAGGTGCGGGATTACAGGCTGAGCCACCAAGCCCGGCTGGTTCCACCATTTTAACATAAGATGTTTAAAAGTCTCTACAGTGGATTTTATATGGTTGAAAACATGTACACATGTGTGCTTTGAAAGTTATATGAAATGAAAAAATTCAGAAAAAATACCTAAGAATTTGAACACATAAAAATTTACACAACCATAAAGAAGTATAAAATTATGCTCTTTGCAACAAAATGGGTGCAGCTGGAGGCCATTCTAAGAGAATGCAGAAAAAGAAGACTGAAAACTGCATGATTTCACTTATAAATGGAGCTAAGCATTGGGTACACATGGGCATAAATATGGGAATAACAGACACTACGAACTCCTAAAGGGGGAAGGAAAGGAAGGGACAAGATTTGAAAAACTATACCATGCAGACTATTTGGGTGATGGGCTTAATTGAAACTCAAACTTCATCATCATGTGATATATACATGTAACAAACGTGCCCTTTGAATTCAAAATTTAAAAAATTAAGCTGTGGCTCAAAAACAAGAAAGGCAAAAAAAGGAAAAATATTTTTCCATGATTATGACTGAAATTTTATAAATTAAGTGACTATCTAATTTAAAAAACTGACAAAGGATATAAACAAATTAAAGTGATGCTATATCAATTTTAGTAAAAATAGTAATAGCTATCTACAGTGAGAGTATGGAGTGATATATATTTATACACTACTTATGTTGAGGGTAAGTTGATGCAGACTTTTTGGAAGAGCTATTTGGCCAATCATAACATTTAATGTTGACACTCTTTGCTACAGACATTCATATATCTAGGACTATATTCTATGGAGATGGAATTTCAAACTCTTAGGAAAATTCTAATTGTAAAGAGTAGAGATCTTTATTTTTCCTATTTTTGCCTTTCTTGTTTTTGAACCACAGCTATCTCATATAAAGACTAGGGTTACATAACATTATGTAGTAGAATCACACACACACACAAATTCAAGAATAGGAACTTCAACATGGGAACTTCTGGAAAGCCATCTGATGATGAAGCTACTTTTTCAAGAATGTATTATTTCTGTTTCTCTTTGAGTATCTTCCCTTTTCTCTCTACAGGTCAACCTTCTGTTTATCTACTCTATCCCTGACTTATGTTTTTTCAATTAGTGTTCACCACTAACTTATTCCCTTTGGGTCTCTGTTCAAGTTTCTGAGAGAAAAACTATTTCTGGACAAACTTTTGAGGCCGGACTAAACCACAGACTACTGGTAAGTCTTTGGATGGGCTAGCTTTCTATCACATATCCACTTTGATCTTTTTATACATGACAAGGGATGAAATAAAACATATAACATCATAGTTAAGGGCTGATGTTCAAATAGATTTCCCCAGAAAGTGGTGGATTTGGGCTAGCATTCTCAATGACGTTGGAACACATACAAACATAATTGTTCAAGGTATTTATTGTAGTATTTTTAATGGTGCCTTTCCAATAGGGTAAATGGTCAAACAAATTTTGATGCAACTATGTGATGGAATACTATGCAGTCATTACACATATTTTTCAAGAATATTGTAATGATAAGAATATACTTTTGTGGTGATTTCCAAAAGAACTAGAAATTGACCTTCCATATGACCCAGCAATTCGCTTATTGGGGAAGAACCTGGAAGAACTCAAATTGTTCAACAAAAAAAAAAAAACCCTGCACACATATGTTTGTTGCAGCTCTATTCACAATAGCAAAAACATGGAACCAATCATGTTGCCCATCGAAGTGGGACTGGATAAAAAAATGTGGTACATATACACAATGGAATATTATGCAGCCATAAAGAAGGACAAATATATGAACTTTGCAGGAACCTGGATGGATTTGGATTTGATCATACTCAGTGATTTATCACAGAAACAAAGAACAGAGTTCCATATGTCCTCACTCATAAGAGGACCTTGAGCAATTGTAATGCTACAGGAAAGCGATTGGCAGTAATGGGAAACTGTCGGTGGGGGCGGGGGGAGTGGGATTGGCAGTTGAGGGAAACTGCTAGGGGAGGGAGGGGCATACCTTATCAACAGGGGTACCTGCATGGTCAATGTTTGTATACCTAACCCTGAGTTGTAACCCACATCTTTATAATAATTTTTTTAAAAAAAGGAAAAATAAATAAATAAAAACTGTTTGGGGCAGTGGGGGAAAAAAAGAATATACTTATAAGTATAAAGTACAAGCTACAGAATGGAGTAAGGTTCTATTTATATATATATATGTGGGTATTTCCATGGATAAAATGTTGAAAATATATAAAAATGTTATTAGTGGGTCTCTGATAGGATAGATTGTGGTTATCTTTGTGTTTTTCATGCTTTTCTGTAGTTTTCACATATTTATTGATGTCTATTTTCATAAAAATACATATCACTTTTTAATATGCAACCTATTTCAATCTTCCCAAGTTGAAACAAGAAGAAATTGAGACCCCAAACAGACCAATCACAATCCAGGAAAATGACTATGTCATAAGAAAACTACCTACAAAAAAAAAAAGACCTGAACCAGATGGCTTTCCTGCAGAATGCTACAAAACATACGAGGAGAAACTGATACCAATCCTATTGAAAGTATTTCAGGCAATTGAGAAAGATAGAACTCTCCCCAAATCATTTTATGAAGCTAACATCACACTGATATCTAAACCAGGTAAAGATCCATCACAGAGAACTACAGGCCAATATCCTTTATGAACATAAATGCTAAAATTCTCAACAAGATCCTAGCAAACCAGATCCAACAACACATCTCAAAAATCATCTACCATGACCAAGTAAGTTTCATCCCCAGGACGCAGGGCTAGTTCAACATACATAATACCATAAACATAATTAAATACATCAACAGATGTAAAAACAAAAAAACCCACATGATTATATCACTAGACATGGAAAAAGCTTTTGATAAAAAGCTCTTCTTGGAAAAAAACCTCAAACATCTAGGCATTGATGAA